>SJYV01041068.1:200442-232573 GCA_006410875.1 Neotragus pygmaeus | reverse complement strand
AGAAGATATCCAATCAAACCATCAATCAAGCATGAGGGCAGAATAAAGGTATTTTCAGGCATGCAAAGTCTGAAAACATTTATCGATCATGAACCCGTCTCAGAAAGCCACTAGAAAATACACTCCATCAAATTAAGGAAGTCAACCAAGAAAGAAGACCCAGACATATGAATAGAAAACAGGAGATCCAACATAGATGGTAGGACTTCCCAGGTTGATGGTGATAGGGGATCCTAGGAAGAGAGCTATACAACAAACAGAGAGGGAAACTTGGATATGCTGCATCAGGTCATGAAGCTCCGGGAAAGATTTTTTTTGCAGGGGAAGGTGAAATCGACAGACTACCTTATATATCTGAACATTTTAAAACAGATTTAAAAACTGACGAATAGCCAGAGCAGGAATTGGCAAAGAATCCATAGAAAAAAACAACAAAAAACTAAGCAAATACAGCTACTAACTACGGGAAAAACAGTTGCTCAGAAAAGGAAATGTAATCATAGTTTACTACTTGAATAAGTAACCTGCAAATCTGTGGGTGCCTGTGAACAGAGAGGCATAATAGAGTCTGGGTGCGTAATTGTTTTTTTTTTNAAACAACAAAAAACTAAGCAAATACAGCTACTAACTACGGGAAAAACAGTTGCTCAGAAAAGGAAATGTAATCATAGTTTACTACTTGAATAAGTAACCTGCAAATCTGTGGGTGCCTGTGAACAGAGAGGCATAATAGAGTCTGGGTGCGTAATTGTTTTTTTTTTTTTCAAGATTTTTTAACGTGGACCGTTTTTAATGTCTTTATTGAATTGTGGTACTATTGCTTCTGTTTTATGTTTTGGTTTGTTTGATTTTTTGGCTAAGATCCCCAGTCACATGGGATCTTAGCTCCCTGACCAGAGATCGAACCCACACCCACTGCATTGGAAGGCAAAGTCCTAACCACTGAACCGTGTTTGTTTTCCATTTTAACTTCATATAAAGTAGTAATGATAGCAGCCAGCTGGAAGTGATTGCACTTGACAGAGGGGAGGGAGAGAGAGCAACTTTGGAGAAGAGGGAGGGAAGGTGCAGTTTCCCTCCCTATAGCCTGGATCCTTAGCAAAGGGGTGATGTCTGCCCAGGAGGTAGGGCTGTACTTGAAAACTTAGGAAATAATTGAGCATCTCAGAGGCCGGGCACGCACTCCAGTACTGCTGAGTCCTTCACAGAAAGCCAGGGTGGGTACAATAGGTCCTGGCTTCTACAGCCAGAATACTTGGATTTAAATCCCAGATTTTCCAGTTACTAGTTACGTGGTCTTGAGCAAGTTCCTTGACCTCTCTGTGACCCAGAGTTCCCTTATTTGTATAATGGAAGGACAATAATAGGATTATCATGAGAATTAAATGAATTAATGTTAACGTGCTTAGAAAAGTTCCTGACACAGAGTAAATGCTCTATAAGGACTAGCTATTACTACTGCCTGCACAGTTATGTAAACCTTGATTATTAATCTCACCAAAGTTACAATCATATTGGGAGTATGGGGTAGTAGGAAGCACATACACACATATGAGAGGCTAAGGGGAGAGTTGGAGCTCCATTTTTTTATGTGTGTATGGTTGCTCTGTGGGTTTGTGGGATTTTAGTTCTTCAACCAGGAATTGAACCTGTCCCCCACCCTTCACCGGTGTGAAAGCACAAAGTCCTAACCACCGGAACGGCCAGAGAATTCCCAGGATCTTCATCTTCTACAGTGGAAAGTGAGTAGATAATGCTGCAAAGTAAAAAGTCGAGAAATAGCAATATAAGCTTATTGCTTGGTGAAACAGAAAAACAGTCCAAAATAATCAGCTAAAATCGGTAAAAGTGATTTATTTTGGGGAGAGAGAAATAGAGGAAGCACTGTTGGCTGTGCTTTGGAACAAACCATTGGAACAAGTTCTATAAGACTCTTTTAACTTTGTAAAAATTAAAAATCTTCCCTGGAGAAGGAAATGGCAACCCACTCTAATATTCTTGCTTGGAAAAGTCCATGGATAGAGGAGTCTGGCAGGCTACAGTCCATGGGGTCACATGACTGAGCACGCATGCATGAGAAGGGTGGAGGGAGATGGGTTGGTAGCAATAAACTGGTAGAATAACAACAACAAAAACTATAAAAGTCTTAAATGTATAGCTAGCTATTTAACATCTGTGTTCCCATCTAGAATACAAGCTCCCACTACACATGCCCTCTGTTTGGTCTGCTCTCCTCTATATCTGGGCACCCTGGCAAGGCCAGCACTGGGAGGTGTGCATTAAGCCTTTGTAGAATGAAATCTTTTCAGTGTTAAGCATACTTTGCAAAGACATCCTGCATTGAAGAGGAGTTTGGGCACAATAATCTCTGATGTCTTTGTTGGTTCTGTGATTCTAATCTACCTTCTTTCTCATCTCAATTTCTCTTCACCATCTTGCTTGGTTTAAATTCTTATCTTTTTTCATGTCCAAATTTTCAAATGAATGGTGGATTCCCATTTCCTCCATTGTTTCATGATCCTCCTTGGCACCTGAGAAGCTTCCTCTCCCCTTATTTTTATGACACTGCTCTCCTAGGTCAGAAAACTCTTTTCAAGCTTGTATCCTTTCTCAGTCTTCTTCTACCTCGTACATCATTTCACATGACAGAGGGCTTCTTTTTCTTGAAAGTCTTCCTTCCTGTGTGCCTCTTCCAATTTTTCCAGCTGTGCCCTCTCTGGGTTTTAGGGCCTTTTCTTATTCCAGGCCATGTGTTTCTCCAGCCCTCCTCATCAGTTTTCTGTTATTCTTTTTTCTATGTACTGATTCTTTCTCCTGGCTTTCTCATGAATTGATGGTTCAACCTCTCTTCTGTGTTCCTAGACTGCCACTTGCATGTTTTAAGCCAGAAGTCTCCTTCATCTATATCAGGGGTCCCCAAACTCCAGGATCTGATGCTTAATGGTGGCTCAGATGGTAAAGAATCTTCCTGCAATGCAGGACACTTGGGTTCCATCCCTGGGTTGGGAAGATCCCCTGGAGAAGGGAATGGCTACCTACTCCGGTATACTTGTTTGTAAAATCCCATGGACAGAGAAGCCTGGCAGGCTATGGCTCACAGGGTCACAAAGCAGGGCGGTGGGGGGTGAGGGGTCATAAAGAGTCGGATACGACTGAGCAACTAACACATATAACACACAATAAATATCATGTGCTTGAATTATCCTGAAACCATTCCCCTCAGCCCCCGGTTGTGAAAGAATGGTTTTCCATGAAACTGATCCACGGTGCCAAAAAGACTGGGGACCCTGACCTATATGACCCACAGTCCCCTCCAAGTCCAGTTTTAAACTTCTTAAACAATGAGGAGACTGGTTTGGCTGCAATTAATAACACTGGCAGCTAATATTTTCTGTTCTGATCTGTTTCTGGTTTGGTCACTTTCCTACTCAACTGAACTTCATCATACTAACTCAAGACACACTGTGTTTGAACAGTTACAAGACATTAAGAGAAATTCTTAATTCTTTTAGTCTTTAGTTTCTTCATTTGCAAATTACTTTGTTGGCACAAGTGTTTTCCATCTTTAAAAGAAAAAGTTTGGAAATCGTTGGCAGTTAGGTCAAAACTCCGTTTGGAATTCAAGACCAGCTTTGATTTGGTCCCAATTTTCTCATCTGTATCATTTATGTTTCTGAGAAGAACATAGAAGATGATATAGCAGTACGGTTAAGAACAGAAGTTCCAAGGACTTCCCTGGTGGTCCAGTGTTTAAAAATCCACCTTGTAATGTAGGGAACGTGGGTTTGATCCAAGATCCGACATGCTGCAGAGCAACTACTGAGCTTACACACTGCAACTAAAGATCTTGACAACACAGCCAAAACAAACAAACAAACAAACAAAAACACCCCACAAGCTCCAGAGCCATTATTTACTATCTCTATTATTTGCTGTCTGTGCAGCCTTAAGCAAGAAACTTGGTTTCTCTGAGCTTCAGTTTGTTCATCTACAAAATGAGGCTAACTAATAGCACATACCTCACTGAATTATTGTGACAATTAAATGAACAGTTGCATATAAGTTAGAGAGAGCCTCATACATAGTTTATGCAACTAATCAAGTGCCCCAAGGCAGGTTACTCAACCTTTCTGAGTCTGGGTTTCTTATCAGTAAAATGGAGATAATAATATCTATTTCATAAGGTTGTCTTGAGGATTAAGTTAGCTGATTTATCAACTGTTTTGAAATACTTTTTATACTCACCTGGGCTTCCTTGGTGGCTCAGAGGTTAAAGTGTCTGCCTGGAATGCAAGAGACTGGGGTTTGATCATTGGGTTAGGAAGATCCCCTGGAGAAGGAACTGGCAACCCGCTTCAGACTCTTGCCTGGAGAATCCCATGGAGGGAGGAGCCTGGTAGGCTACAAGTCCATGGGTCGCAAAGAGTTGGACACGACTGAGTGAACTCACTTCACTTAGACTCACATGGCAGTTTCAAAAATAGCAGAGAGAGCATAAAGATAAACATATAGCTCAACGGGACAGAATTGAGAGTTCAGAAACAAACAAATCGTCAGTTGAATTTTGACAAAGAACAAAGAGTAGTCTTTTTAACAAAGGGTGCTGAAACAATTGGATATCTATGCAAAATAATGAATTTGGACGCCTATGCAAAATGAATTCAAAGTGAATCATAAATAGGTAAGAGTTGAAACTATAAAACTCTTGAAAGAAAACGGGATTGCACCACTGTGACTTGGGTTAGGCAATGATTTCTAAGATATGACACCAAAGTCATAAGCAATAGAAGATTTGATAAGTTAGGCTTCATACGAATTAAAATGTCTGTGCTTCAAAGAATATCACCCAGAAAGTGAAAAGATAATCCAAACAGGAGAAAAATTGTGCGTATCATATATATAACAGGGAACTTGTATTTAGAATACATAGAAACTGTTCCATTTTAAAACAGGCAAAGGATCTGAAAGGACAGCTCTCCAAAGAAAACATATGTGATACAACAAGGATGAACCTCAAAGACACGCTAAGTAAAAGAAACCGTCACAAAAGTTAAAAAGTCACTATCTTATGATTCCATTTATATGAAATATCCAGACCAGGAAAATCTATAGACAAAAAAAGTAGATTAGTATTTGCCTAGGGGTGAGGAGGGATTTGATTTAGGTCATACCTGAAGGGTCTAGTGGTTTTCCCTACTTTCTTCAATTTAAGTCTGAANAAGCTGAGACTTTAATGCATTTTCAATGGTTAAAAAAAGGGAAAGCTTGCCAGATTCAGCAAGTAACAATACAAGATGCCCTGTTAAATTAGAATTTTAGAAAAAATACAAATAAAATTTTAGAATGTATTTATGTGAAATATTGCATGGAACATTTTTATACTAAAATATATTTATTTGTTTGAAATCCAAATGTAACTGAGATCCTACTAAGATCTGGAAATCTTAGGAAAAGGGAGACTAGGATAGGATTTTTCAGACAGAGGGAGTATAGCTAAGGTCTGAAGATAAGAGATATTGGGGCAACATTTGGATAATAGGAAGAAAATTATTAGTTCTTAAAAATTAGGTGTATCGGCAAGGACTAGAATTGGGATTAAAACTAGATAATAATTGCATTTTCATAAAGAATATTTTCTACTGAATAGGTAGGTACAGATAATTCAGGTCCATGTGTTAATTTTATTTAGGAGTATTTGCACTTATTATATTCATACAATCCCAGGATTATGTCAGTGGTAAATACTGATTTTTAATTTTAGATAATTCACTAATGAACATTGGCCTCCTAAATAATTTTAAAAAATATTTTGAAACCTCAGGGACTAAAAAAGAAGACAAGGGAAATTCTGGGGGGAAATGCAATGTTTTAAAATCTCTCCTTNTATTCATACAATCCCAGGATTATGTCAGTGGTAAATACTGATTTTTAATTTTAGATAATTCACTAATGAACATTGGCCTCCTAAATAATTTTAAAAAATATTTTGAAACCTCAGGGACTAAAAAAGAAGACAAGGGAAATTCTGGGGGGAAAAGCAATGTTTTAAAATCTCTCCTTAAAAGCTGATGGAATTACTAAGGTAGTGAAGCTAAAACTTTATGGACATGTACAGTAAAGATAAGATATGGTTTCACAGAACTTCCAAAGTGAAGACAAATTACTGAGAGCTACAAGATTTACATAATATAAAAATTCATTTGGAAGCTGAAATAAGGAACAGGGAATCTGAAAACAGTAAAGCTAAAAAATAGCCTACAAGCTTTCACTGGAATTGTGGGAAGACAATCTGTCTGTAGACTCTAAAAGTGGGAGGAGTTTGCACACATGAATTCACAGGTCGATAGGAGGTTCTGATAATGTTCTGAAGAGTGTTGAGAGGCCTTCACCACATGCTAAGTCATGTCTGACTCTTTGTGACCCCATGAANTGGAATTGTGGGAAGACAATCTGTCTGTAGACTCTAAAAGTGGGAGGAGTTTGCACACATGAATTCACAGGTCGATAGGAGGTTCTGATAATGTTCTGAAGAGTGTTGAGAGGCCTTCACCACATGCTAAGTCATGTCTGACTCTTTGTGACCCCATGAACTGTAGCCTGCCAGTCCCCTCTGTCCGTGGAATTTCCCAGACAAGAATACTGGAATGGGTTGCCATTTCCCACTCCAGGGGATCTTCCCAACCCAGAGGTTCAACCACATCTGCTTGAGCCACATGGAAAGCTCTTTCATCACATGACCTTTTGTAACAAACCATCGAAGGTCTTTTCCTGGGTGAAACTCCTGCTGGGCAGAAAGAGTGGAGAGCAGGATTCACCTGGAGTAGCACAGAAATAATAAGATTTCAGAAAAGAGACTCACATACATTAGCTTTATTTAACAGGTAAATTTGAGATGGTAGAACTTGAGGAGTCAAAAGAAACAGTCATTTCAAAAGTGATGCATTAACCAGAGTGAATAAACACAGCAGAAAATGGCTATGTAGACATTCCTANATCATGTTACCTTTCTAAAATTATAGATTCTTTCCCCTATAGTTCCATCTGAATCTCCAAAGTCATAAAGTATGACATCTTAACATCTATGTGTATCTCCTCTATATCTATATAATTTATTGATGGGCCATGAATAAATTAGATACTTTTCAGTGGATTAATGGGTGTGAGAGTTGGACTGTGAAGAAAGCTGAACATTGAAGAATTGATGATTTTGAACTGTGGTGTTGGAGAAGACTCTTGAGAGTCCCTTGGACTGCAAGGAGATCCAACCAGTCCATCCTAAGGGAGACCAGTGCTGGGTGTTCATTGAAAGGAATGATGCTGAGGCTTAAACTCCAATACTTTGGCCACCTTATGCGAAGAGTTGACTCATTGGAAAAGACCCTGATGCTGGGAGGGATTGGGGGCAGGAGGAGAAGGGGATGGCAGAGGATGAGATGGCTGGATGGCATCACCGACTCGATGCACATGTATTTGGGTGAACTCTGGGAGTTGGTGATGGACAGGGAGGCCTGGTGTGCTGTGATTCATGGGATCACAAAGAGTCAGACACAACTGAGCTACTGAACTGAACTGAGTGGATTTGAATATGCATTTCTTCTCAAATGTCTTAGGTTGGTTTTTTTTTTTAAATAGCTAATACCTTTAAATATAACTAGTTCTTCTGTTCACAAACATCATCCATTAAATTCTTAACTAGCTCAGTTGGTAAAGAATCCTCCTGCAATGCAGGAGACCCTTGTTCAATTCCTGGTTCGGGAAGACCTGCTGGAGANCTGATGCTGGGAGGGATTGGGGGCAGGAGGAGAAGGGGCCGACAGAGGATGAGATGGCTGGATGTCATCACCGACTCCATGGAAGTGAGTCTGAGTGAACTCCGGGAGTTGGTGATGGACAGGGAGTCCTGGTGTGCTGCAATTCACGGGGTTGCAGAGTTAGACACGACTGAGCAACTGAACTGAACTGAATGTACATGTACTGCATCTTCTTTATCCGTTCATCTGTTGATCTGCATTCGGGTTGTTTTCATGTTCTGGCCATTGTAAGTAGTACTGCAGTGAACATTGGGGTTCATGTTTGTTTTCAGATTATGGTTTTCTCTGTATATATGCCCAGGAGCAGGATTGCTGGCTCATATGGTAGCTCTGTTTTTTAGTTTTTTAAGGAACTTCCATTTTGTTCTCCTTAGTGACTATAATAATTTATGTTACTACCAAGAATGTAAGATGTTCTCAGTTATGTGCTTTGTTGTTCTGTTTCTTTTCCCTGATCTGGGACTGGAGTTTTTAATTTGTCCTGTTGATACTATGATAAGACGTCTTTATCTTTGAGTGAATTAAAGCATACATGCTTGTTGCCTCTAATTCCTAAGTGACGAGAATCTTCAGGTTTGAGGATAGTTACTTCCTGAGGTCTTTGTGTCCTTTTGTTTTCCCAAGGTGGATGAGTACAGGTATAAATACCTTAGCAGATCCTTTTTCATTTTTACACAAAAGCGTTAGCCATTTAATGGACTAGTCCAAGACAGCAATGGAAGTTGTGTTTATTTCAAAAGTATTTGAGAACTGTGCTAGGTGCCAGGGATGTAGCAATGATCAAGAAGTAACAATCTTTCTGGAGCTTATGGCCTACTGACATAACAGACAAATGATTAAAATAAAGTATAATGAATATTTTATTATTTAGGCTTAGACGGTAAAGCGTCTGCCTACAGTGCAGGAGACCTGGGTTCTATCCCTGGGTCAGGAAGATCCTCTGGGGAAGGAAATGGCAACCTACCGCAGTACTCTTGCATGGAAAATCCCATGGACGGAGGAGCATAGTAGGCTGTAGTCCATGGGGTTGCGAAGAGTCGGACACGACTGAGAGACTCTGAGCGACTTCACAGAGAAAACAGAATGTGAGATAGCCTAAAAGCTGTTTTTAGGGAGATAGCTGGTGATTTAGAGCAACTGAAACCCAGTATTGTGGGACAGTGATGTTTAAGAAAAAAAGTGGCACTGTTGGAGGTGGGGAGGCNGAAATGGCAACCTACCGCAGTACTCTTGCATGGAAAATCCCATGGACGGAGGAGCATAGTAGGCTGTAGTCCATGGGGTTGCGAAGAGTCGGACACGACTGAGAGACTCTGAGCGACTTCACAGAGAAAACAGAATGTGAGATAGCCTAAAAGCTGTTTTTAGGGAGATAGCTGGTGATTTAGAGCAACTGAAACCCAGTATTGTGGGACAGTGATGTTTAAGAAAAAAAGTGGCACTGTTGGAGGTGGGGAGGCAGAGTTCCTGGTCACAGAGGGCCTGTGTACTATATTTAGGAGTTTAGACTGTAAGGCCGGATACTGTGATACCTTGTTACTTCTCTGCGTGGCTTAGGTAGCAGAACACCTTGTCGTTTCTAATCATCTCTCTTGCTGTTGTTACAGTGCCCTCAAGTACATGCCGCATGCAGTCCTCAAGCTCCTGGAGAACATGCCTATGCCTTGGGAGCAGATTCGGGATGTGCCTGTGCTGTACCACATCACCGGAGCCATTTCCTTTGTCAATGAGATCCCCTGGGTCATTGAACCTGTCTACATCTCCCAATGGGGGTGAGAAGGGCTGGAATGTGGGGTGTGGTGGTGGCAGTTGAGGGGACACTGTGCAGAAACTGTTGCATGACATTGTCGACTTCCAGGTCAATGTGGATTATGATGCGTCGGGAAAAAAGAGACAGGAGGCATTTCAAGAGGATGCGTTTCCCCCCTTTTGATGATGAGGAGCCACCTTTGGACTATGCTGACAATATCCTAGATGTTGAGCCACTGGAAGCCATTCAGCTAGAGCTGGACCCTGAGGAGGATGCTCCTGTATTGGACTGGTTCTACGACCACCAGCCATTAAGGGATAGCCGGAAGTGAGTGATAGTTGGAGTTACCACTCCTGTGAGGGTTTGGAACTCCAGAGGGGTCCTGGGAGACCAGTAGGTAGCATGACCTGGCTAGCTGGTACACCTACTTGAACTTATATGGGCCTCTCTTTTTTCCTTAGGTATGTAAATGGTTCCACTTACCAGCGCTGGCAGTTCACATTGCCTATGATGTCCACTCTCTACCGCCTGGCCAATCAGCTCTTGACAGACTTGGTTGATGACAATTACTTCTATCTGTTTGATCTGAAGGCCTTTTTTACATCCAAGGCACTTAATATGGCCATTCCTGGAGGCCCCAAATTTGAGCCTCTTGTCCGAGACATCAACCTACAGTAAGTTGGAGAGAGTAGAGTGTTTTTAAATTTAAAAAATAAATTTTAAATGTATTTTTTAATTGAAAGAGAATTGCTTTACAGAATTGTGTTGGTTTCTGCCCAACATCAACATGTAGCAGCCATTGTAAAATCTAATCTTGATCCTTTAGATCCCATTGTAGTTTCCAGACTGCCCAACTCAGCTGCTCACCCTTGATTCTGTGCCCTAGGGATGAAGACTGGAATGAATTCAATGACATTAACAAGATCATCATCCGGCAGCCTATCCGCACCGAGTACAAGATTGCGTTTCCTTACCTGTATAACAACCTGCCGCACCATGTCCACCTCACCTGGTGAGAGAGCTGGAGCCCAGCTGGGTGAAAGGGGTGGCTGGCATTTCAGTTGGGTCAGGGGGCAGCACCTTGGCTGACTCTTGTTTCATTTCAGGTACCACACTCCTAATGTTGTTTTCATCAAAACTGAGGATCCTGATTTGCCAGCTTTCTACTTTGATCCTTTGATCAACCCAATTTCCCATAGACACTCTGTCAAGGTGAGAGGAAGGGACATTCTCAGCTCTTCAAGAGAAATTTCCTGACTGGGCAGAAGCATGACTAGATAAAAGTTCAGCTAGAGGGAGACATGATTTCCATCCTAAAGTGTTCCCCTCTAGCTGTAAGAGGGGAACTGTAATGTGAGAGTTTGGCGCTTGACTCAAACCAAGTTATTGATATTATCTTGGTTTCTGTGATTACCCCTGTGAGCTTTATTGTTTCTCCTCTAGGACTCTAATCTTATTCTGGTCTGTTTCCAGAAAAATTATTTATTTTTCAAAATATTTTATTATTTATTTGGCTGCACCAGGCCTTAGTTGTGGCATGCGGGATCTAGTTCTCAGATCAGGGATCACACCTGTGTCCCCTGCATTGGAAATGCAAAGTCTTATCCACTGGACCACCAGGAAAGTCTCTCCAGGGTGTCTTTAAATCCTTTTTTTGAGCTATAATTCACTACCACACAATTCACCCATTTAAAGTGTATGATTTGGTGGTTTTAGTTTATTCACAGAGCTGTGTAACCATCACCCCATTTATTAGGACATTTTCGTTTCCTCAGAAAGAAACCTGCACCCATGGTAGTCACTGTCTGTTTCTCTCGAATTTTCCATGTCTAGGCAATTGCTAATCTGCTTTCTGTCTCTATAGATTTGCCTATTTTGGACATGTCATATAAATAGAGTTGTACAGTATGTAGTCTCTTGTGGCTGGCTTCTTACACTTGGCACAGTGTTTTTGATGTTGATTCATGTTCCATCATGTTCTTAACATAAACAGATCTCCTTCCCCAGGCCCAGTTTTTGGAGCTTGGACAGGAGGTGATTGCATGTTTATGTCTCCCTGGTATTGGGGGCTCCTCTGGGAGGCCTTTAGTGGAGCCAGTCGGGGTGAGAGGAGTGCTGCTTACTTGCCCAGTTGGCCCTGCCCTGTTCTCTGCTCCCTTGGCCTCCTTTGCCCTGGTTCTTGAGGGCTTCTCTTGTCAGGCAGCCCAGTTTCCATAGCAGATGTAGCCACTGTGTTTGGCCCCAGAGAGTTTCTCTCTCATCCCAGGTCTCTGCCCAGTTCAGCAGGAGCTAAACCCTTGGGGGTTCTTCTTTCAGAGCCAGGAACCATTGCCAGATGATGATGAGGAGTTCGAGCTTCCAGAGTTTGTGGAGCCCTTTCTGAAGGACACACCCCTCTACACAGACAATACAGCCAATGGCATTGCCCTGCTCTGGGCCCCCCGGCCCTTCAACCTACGCTCTGGTCGCACTCGCCGGGCCCTAGACATCCCCCTTGTCAAG
Source organism: Neotragus pygmaeus (assembly GCA_006410875.1). Taxonomy (NCBI): domain Eukaryota; kingdom Metazoa; phylum Chordata; class Mammalia; order Artiodactyla; family Bovidae; genus Neotragus; species Neotragus pygmaeus. Next base: position 220,510 of record SJYV01041068.1, on the reverse strand, counting down.
AACTGGTAAGGCTTCTACCTTGGGAGAGTAGCAGGATGTATAGGATTAAAGACTCCAGCTGGGTGGGCATACAGCCTTTAACAGGAGCTGGAGGGAGAGGTGGCCAAGCTCTAATGGGTGTGTTTTTTCAGGTATCGGGAGCATTGTCCTGCTGGGCAGCCTGTGAAAGTGAGAGTCTCCTACCAGAAGCTGCTTAAGTACTATGTTCTGAATGCCCTGAAGCACCGGCCCCCGAAAGCCCAAAAGAAGAGGTGAGGTGCCCTGGGGCCCGTGCTCAACCTTCTTCTGTTCCAGAGTTGATCAGGAGGCTCACCCTCACTCCTTATTCCCATCCCAGGTATCTATTCCGATCCTTCAAAGCCACCAAATTCTTCCAGTCTACCAAGCTGGATTGGGTGGAGGTGGGGCTACAGGTTTGCCGCCAGGGATACAACATGCTCAACCTTCTCATTCACCGTAAGAACCTCAACTATCTGCACCTGGATTACAACTTCAACCTTAAACCTGTTAAGACGCTCACCACCAAGGTACTTGCATTGGACCTTAGGGGGATCCTGGGCCGAGGGGCTGGTTTTGCCCTGGTCTCTTGGGAAGGTGTGCATCCAGTCCTGAGCATTGCTGACTAATGTTGTTTCTGTCCTCGGCATTTTTTCCAGGAAAGAAAGAAATCACGTTTTGGAAATGCTTTCCATCTGTGTCGAGAAGTTCTGCGTCTAACTAAGCTGGTGGTGGACAGTCATGTGCAGTATCGGTTGGGCAATGTGGATGCCTTCCAGGTGAGGCTAAGAATCCCCAGTCCCTGCCCCATGTAGGGAAGCTGGGTGAAGCCTGGGCTGATCATCGAGCTGGCTCTAGCTTAAAGCCTGCTGGGGCCACTGTGTTGCAGCTGGCAGATGGGTTGCAGTATATCTTCGCCCACGTGGGGCAGCTGACGGGCATGTACCGCTACAAATACAAGCTGATGCGGCAGATTCGTATGTGCAAGGACCTGAAACACCTTATCTATTATCGCTTTAACACGGTAGGACCCTGCCCTTGTGCATTCATGTTCTCAGTTCCATCTTAATCTTTCCATCAGTCAGGGCTCTTTCCAAGGGCCTATTTGGAGAGAGGGTCTGAGTGTTATTACTGCTGTCCTGTAGATCTCAACACTTCTCCCCAGAGCTCACTAAAATCTCAGTTGCTGGTTTTCTCGTTAAATAATTTTAAATATTGAGGTCTTAGAAGAGTGTTCTCTTTCTTCCCCCTTTATCACCTTTACCTCTGCTCTCTGTTCCACCTCTGCCCAGTGTTCTGTTGTTGTCTGAATGAATTACTAACTTGTGTTCTTGACTTTTTCTTGGGATCCTAGGGTCCTGTAGGGAAGGGCCCTGGCTGTGGTTTCTGGGCTGCTGGCTGGCGGGTCTGGCTGTTTTTCATGCGTGGCATCACCCCTTTGCTGGAGCGATGGCTGGGCAACCTCCTAGCCCGGCAGTTTGAAGGTGAGTGGTTTTCTCCATGTCTGACTTCTCCCATTCAAGAATAGGTCACGTGTGCGCCTGATCCTTTACTTGTCCTTGTCTGAGATTGAGCATCCCTTCCTGTCGGATCACCTCTAAGGCTCAGTATCTAATGAGTCTGACCTAGTATTCTCTTTTCTTGGGCTTCATTGTGGGGCCTTAAGGCCAGTGAGCATCTACAGGATGGAAATGTCTCAGAAGCATTGTTGTGAATCTTTTCAGACGTATTCTGTCTTGCATGTGCTGGGCTTTATTCATACTTAATTGATTTCACTGTAACCGTGGTTATCAACGGACATGAAAGTAGAGACTTTAGTAGGAACAACAAATCTTGCTTTTAACCACTTTCACTTCTAGGCCGACACTCAAAGGGGGTGGCCAAGACGGTAACAAAGCAGCGAGTGGAGTCGCATTTTGACCTTGAGCTTCGGGCCGCTGTGATGCATGACATCCTGGACATGATGCCTGAGGGGATCAAGCAGAATAAGGCCCGGACAATCCTGCAGCACCTCAGTGAGGCCTGGCGCTGCTGGAAGGCCAACATTCCCTGGAAGGTGGGGAGGTCTCCCCAGCTCATAGAGGGGCCTGAATATTACCACTCCTGGACTACTTTAGCCCCCTGTCACTTTTTCATCGTGCCTTTTGCACTTTCAGGTCCCTGGGCTGCCAACACCGATAGAGAATATGATTCTTCGGTATGTGAAGGCCAAGGCTGACTGGTGGACCAACACTGCCCACTACAACCGAGAACGCATCCGCCGTGGGGCCACTGTAGACAAGACTGTGTGTAAAAAGAACCTGGGCCGCCTGACTCGGCTCTACCTGAAGGCAGAACAGGAGCGGCAGCACAACTACCTAAAGGTTGGACAGAGCAGGCTGGGCTAGGGGCACGAGGGCGAGCAGGAGGGCAGACTGCAGGGTTGGGACCATGCCTGGCCCTGGTGGGATGAGGCTGCAGTGGGAAGCTGACTCTCATATCCACCTTGCAGGATGGTCCTTACATCACAGCAGAGGAAGCGGTGGCAGTGTATACCACTACTGTGCATTGGCTGGAAAGCCGTAGATTCTCACCCATCCCCTTCCCCCCGCTCTCCTACAAGCATGACACCAAGTTGCTTATCTTGGCTTTGGAGCGGCTCAAGGAAGCTTACAGGTGAGTAGAGTTGACAGGTCCCTGTAGGGAGGTGATGGGAGGTGATGGACACAGAGTGGCATCATCTTTAGAGTCCAGAGAAGGCCTTTCTGGGGATGGCTTCCTCTTGGTTTTCACATTCACACTTTTTAAATTTATTTTTTGCCTGCACTGGGTCTTCAGTGTTGCCCTTGGGACTTCTCTTGTTGCAGCAAACAGGCTACTCTACTTGCAGTGTGTGGGTTTCTCATTGCGGTAGTTTCTTTTGTGAAGCATGGGCTCTGGAGCTCGGGCTCAGAAGTTAACAGTGCATGGGTTTAGTTACCCCCACGGCATGTGAAATATTCCTGGCCAGGCCAGGGATTGAACCCATGTCCCCTGCTTTGGCAGGTGGATTCCTAATCACTGGACCACCAGGGAAGTGCCCTTATTCACCTTTTCTTCTTCCTTGTCAGTGTGAAGTCTCGGTTAAACCAGTCTCAGAGGGAGGAGCTAGGTCTGATCGAGCAGGCCTATGACAACCCCCATGAGGCGCTGTCCCGCATCAAACGTCACCTCCTCACACAGAGAGCCTTTAAAGAAGTGAGTGAGATGCCCCACACGTTTTCTTTTGGCTGTGTGATACATTCATGGCACCCAGGGTGTTTGGTGGGTTGGTGTGAGCCAGCTTCCTTGTCCCACAGGTGGGCATTGAGTTCATGGACCTCTATAGCCACCTGGTGCCAGTGTATGATGTGGAGCCACTGGAGAAGATCACTGATGCCTACCTGGACCAGTACCTGTGGTACGAAGCTGACAAGCGCCGCCTGTTCCCACCTTGGATCAAGCCTGCAGACACAGAACCACCTCCTCTGCTTGTTTACAAGTGGTGCCAAGGTAAAACTTTTCTGGGGTTGCCTCTAAGGAAGGCAGATACCTTAATTTCTACATTGAAATTCTCATCCAGATAGCATAATTAGTTTACTGTCTTGATGCCTGATACCAAAGAAAAGGTGTTGATGTTACACTGAACAACTTGACTCTGCTAGCAATCCAAGTGAATGAATGGAGTGGTCGTATGATCTAGATAGGAGTGTGATGGCTCTGTAGGCACTAGTCTTGAAAGGGAACTTTTAACCTGCCAGAGCTTTGTGTTTCTTCTCCCCTCAGGCATCAATAACTTGCAGGATGTGTGGGAGACAAGCGAGGGTGAGTGCAATGTCATGCTGGAGTCACGATTTGAGAAGATGTATGAGAAGATTGACTTGACCTTGCTCAATAGGCTGCTGCGTCTCATCGTTGACCACAATATAGCTGACTACATGACGGCCAAGAACAACGTCGTTATCAATTACAAGGTGTGTCTTGGGGCAGGGTGGCAAGGAATTGGGGGAACGGGGAGGTGGTCTGGCCCACTGAGTTGGGATTTCCGTGGCGGGGGGGAAGGCAGAAGAGGATGGGCCCTGAAAACCCCAGGATTTGGCTGTGGCTAAGAATTGTCTTTATTTCTAGGACATGAACCATACAAATTCATATGGGATCATCAGAGGCCTGCAGTTTGCCTCTTTCATCGTACAGTACTATGGCCTGGTGATGGACTTGCTTGTGTTGGGATTGCACCGAGCCAGTGAGATGGCCGGGCCACCTCAGATGCCAAATGACTTTCTCAGTTTCCAGGACATAGCCACCGAGGCTGCCCACCCCATCCGTCTCTTCTGCAGATACATTGATCGCATCCATATTTTCTTCAGGTAAGGGCTTGCCTGGAGTCTTATCGTGTTGAGGTCCTTGCCCAGCTTCTGAAGCAGCTGTTGTACTTTAGTTGACTTGCTGCTGGGTTGGCGCTCTGAAATGGGATGAGGTCCTGTGAGATTGAGAGTGGCCTCCACCTGTGGAGCCGTAGGCCTCATGAGATCCCAGTGTCCTTGGGCCTCAGCCACTCACCTTGTCTCTGTAGGTTCACAGCAGATGAGGCTCGGGACCTTATCCAGCGTTACCTGACAGAGCACCCTGACCCCAACAATGAAAACATCGTTGGCTACAATAACAAGAAGTGCTGGCCCCGAGACGCCCGCATGCGCCTCATGAAGCATGATGTGAACCTGTGAGTCTAAGCCTGAGGGACCCAGAGGACGATTAAAGGGAGTTGATCAGGCGGTGTCCTGGGTGGGAGGGTGTGCTCTGTTGGGACGTCATCAGTCTAGCTGGCCTTTGAAGGGAAGCTCCTTCCAAGAGACCGCTGTGACCCTGTGTTCTCTGCGGGTAGGGGTCGGGCAGTGTTCTGGGACATCAAGAACCGTCTGCCACGCTCAGTGACTACAGTTCAGTGGGAGAACAGCTTCGTGTCCGTGTACAGTAAGGACAACCCCAACCTGCTATTCAACATGTGTGGCTTTGAGTGCCGCATCCTGCCTAAGTGCCGCACCAGCTACGAGGAGTTCACCCACAAGGACGGGGTCTGGAACCTACAGAATGAGGTACAGTCTCGGGTGGGGCCGGGGGGAGGAGTAGGCCCAGCTGCATCCTCACGGGTGTGGGGTAAGAGGCGCGGCACACTTCCATCGTCAGCTGGGCCTTCCTGGGAGCCTAGGGCTTAGTGGTGGTCAGAGTTGTTTCTTGTTCCCCTGGCATTTCCAGAGGTGGTTAACCTTGAGCTTGTGATGTAGGTGACTAAAGAGCGGACAGCTCAGTGTTTCCTGCGTGTGGATGATGAGTCAATGCAGCGCTTCCACAACCGCGTGCGTCAAATCCTGATGGCCTCTGGCTCTACCACCTTCACGAAGGTACGCACAGTGTTCGGCTCATCCCTTCCGCCCTTCTCTGCTTTGTTCTTCCTTCCCAGCTGTGCTCAGAGTACAGTCTCCATGCTTCATGGTACAGCAGTTTAGAGTGTCAGATCAATTCACAGTGGTTTCCTGAGAATTCCCTGTAGGAATTCTATAGCCTACATCTGTGTAGTTGCGATGCTTCTAAGGTAAGGTGAGAGTAGAAGTGGGATTTTAAAATTTGGACAAAAATCACCATTTTTGCGTCTTCCCCAACCTGGCTTGTTATCCAGGTCATACATTTAATCTTTTGACTTTTAATGTAGCATGCATGTTAAAAAGCAAGTATAACAAGCTATCTTTGTTTATTTCCTCTTTTAGTTGCTTCCACAGCCCTCCACTCCACCCCTTTGGAAGGCAGCTGGAATTGAGAAAGAGTAATCTGAAGATTACTTAACTGTGTGTGCTTATATTTTATCAAGGTTTAAAAAGTTGCCTTGCTTTTTCTGCTGTTTTCCCATTCTAGAAATGGTGCATATGAATGTCCTGGCTGTTGCTCTCAAGAGCATCAGTTATACCAAAAAGAAGGGGAAGTCTAGGTTCTTATCTAGGTTGTGTTTCAAAGTCATTGTCCAGTTTCTGGCTGTGGTGATGAGGCAGCGTGATACTGGTGAATTTCAAATCACTAGTGGTCACAGAGCAGACAAAACTGAACTTCACGGGCAGATTAAACAACAGTCGTGATGTGATCAGCCCCAGATTTGCTGTGCAACTCAAAGATCTAGAAAAATGGCAGTATATTCTGCTCTTGCGCCATCAGTTTGGATTCATTGTACTGACAGCTCAGCTGGCATCGTGGACCACAAAGAAGCAGACATAAAAACACATGGGGGGATAACCTGGGATTTTTTGTCAATGCATATAATACATATATAGAAATAAAATGCCCCAGTGGGTTTAAAAAAAAAATCATCTCCTCCCGACTTGTCTTAGAGTAACTCTTAGCTGTAGCATTTTCTCCCCTTCTGGCTTTCCTGTCCCTTTAAATATGTAGTAAAGAAGGCTTTCAGTTTTTTAGTAGAGTTTTTTTTAATAGTTTTGTTAAGGATACATTTTTTTTTTAAATGACACTCCTTATCTCAAATCCCTCATGATACGTTCTTGGGGGGTATAATGCAACGAAAAAGTGTTTGTCTCCTTAGGTTGGCTTATATCCTCTAGAGTCAGATGATAGGAATTGTTTAACTCATTCATTCCATGTGTTCAAGGCATACACACACGCTGCCTGTGAGAGAGTCTCTGCCTTCCTCGAGCTCACTGCCTAGTTAGAGAGACATGCATAGTCAAGAGAACTGTAGTACCATATGTTTTTAGAGCTCTCGTGTTATTTGGGGATCAAAGTCCTTGCGTTCTTGACTCTAGCCCAGTCTGGGAAAGGGAGAAAGACTTCCCAAAAGAAATAACATGTGAGAAACAGGTGAGGGAGGGCCTTCTTTCAGCCAGAGGTATGAAGAGTACCAAGCATAGTGTCTGTGGGGCCATAAAAAGTTTGGGGCAATAGAATTGCGGAAGAGACGGAGGCGGAATAGATAAGAGCTAGATGATGGAGGTCATCACCGCCTCATTTATCTCGTAAGGGTCCTGAGCGTGGGAGTGACTGTTTAGGTTTCTATGTTAGGTGGTTCACTCGTGCAGCTGTGGGGAAGGTGGATTCAGAAGAGTAGGAAGAAAGATGAGGTTTGGGGGCTCTGCTGAAGGCCAGATAAAAATGATGAGAACAGCGAATGTAGAGGGACGAGGGGAACAGATTTGATAAGTAGTTAGTAGATAAAAGTCAGTAGAGCTTCATTGTGGTGACATGCCAGAGGGAAAGGAAGTCAAAACAGCATTCGGTTTTTGGTATGGGTGACTAGATGGATGATGGAGCCACCAACTGGAAGACTACAGGAAGAAGAGTGTGTTTAGAAGAGAAGATAAATGGATTTAGTTTAGGGTATAAGAAGTTTGATGTTCCTAAAAACATTCAGATAGAGTTTCCAGCAGACACTGAAATCACATTTCTTCAGTTCCAAGGTAAATATATCCATATATAAGTGTATGTATTTTGTCCCTCTTAGCACTACCTCTTAGGTTTGATGAAAAAAAGTATTACAGGTTTGAAGCTCCAGGGAGAGAAATGAGATGAGAAAGTAAGAGGTTAGGGGGATCTTAGAGGTTCCTATAGGATGTCCAGGTGGAGATAACTTTGCAGCCTGGAGCTTGGAGATGTCTGGATTGTGTAGGTTTAAGAGCCTGTCAGCATAAAGGCGATGGTTGAAAGCTCAAGGTGAGCAAGATTATCTGGGGAAAGTGGAAGGAGCGAGAAGAGCAGAGGGGTGAGTTTGAAACCTTAGGGAGCATTGAGCATCAGTGTGGCCAGACTGGACGAGTGCCGGGGCCACGGGCACCAAGCCTGTCGAGGATCAGGACGGGCACTTAACAGTGTCAGCTGCCTGAGTGTTTCAGTCAGATAAGGCCTGACAAGTAGCCATTGGATTTGGCAGTCAGGACGTCATTGGTGACCTTAGCAAGAGCTGTTTCAGAAATAGTGGGGAGAGATGCCAGATTGCAGTGGGTGAGGCTTTATGGGAAGTGAGGGAGTGGAGACACCAAGGACTGTCAGTTTGTCAGAGCAGCTGGAGGAGGAGGGCCATGAGACGCCACCTAGAGGGAGATAGAAGTCAGGGCAGGTATTTTAAATGGGAGTGATGGGAGTCTGCACAGTAGGGAGCCAGCAGCGTTCTGAGTGCAGCAGAGGTGATGAGCGATGGAGTGGTGTCTGCTCAGCAGGAGTAGGTACAGGGAAGCATCCTCTGAACCTAGTAGAAAGAGGTCGGTATTGTTGTGAATGTATAGTGGGAAGCTGTAACAAATCTTGATTTTTTCAGTTTTGCCAGGGCTGGAGTGAGGGGCATAGGATGTTGGACTTAAGCACAGCAGTGAGGGTGTGATTCAGTTGTTGAAGAAACTGTGCACTGAGGGGTTTAAGAGACTGAAGACAACTGTGAGTGCCTCTTCCCAGGACTCAGCTATTCAAGCACTCAGCCAGGGGCTGGAGAAGGTATATCGATTCTAGTGCTGATTGAGGATGGGGGCTTTGTCAGAGGGCTGCTGGGGAGTGGTGAGGGACTGGATGCAGGGAGTCAAAGGTGCTGGTCCCATTGGAATCCTGGATATGGGGCGGGGGAGAAGGATGAGACCAGAAGAGACAAGTGGCCCTGGGAAAGAAAAGCAGGGTTCGAGGGAATAGATGTGTGAGAGGTTAGAGCCAGAGGTCGGGGGGCATTGTGATGCAGTTGTTAGAATAATGGTTCGGGAATCAAACTAGGTTCAGTCCTAGCTCTGCCACGTTACTGGTTGGGGTCTGAGTTAAGTCACTCACCCACTGTGGGCCTCAGTTCCCTCGTCTGTAAAATGGGGGACTCATTTGGAATCATTACTGATGCTGCAGCTTTAGGTGCATTCTTGCTTTATGTACGGGCAGTGTGCTCGCCCAAGCTTGGAGCCAGGACACCTTCAGTCCTAGTAGTGGCTATGAAATAAGACTGGAACATTTAAAAAAGACTCTGGTAAGTGCCAGAAATAACAGAAGGAAAATAGCAACATACCACATTTGAGCACCTGACCTATAAGGTACGACCTACCTAACTTTAGCTTCTGGAGGACTGACAGGAACTCCTGCTGAGTTCCTTGTCTTCTCTCCCTCTCACCAGGGAGTCCCTTTAAGCATGTGTAGATGATTTAAAGTCTAAAGGCAAGAGGAAACAAACATCTTTGCCCAGCAGTAGGTGTATTTCTCTGTCCTTTTTTGTTTTGATTTTTATTTTACATTATTTTTAATAAACATTTTTTTAGACCAGTTCTAGATTTATAATAAAATAGGAAGGTACTAAGATTTCCCATAAAATCCATGCGCCTGCATTCCTCACCAGAGTGGTACATTTTTACGACAGATGAACCTACATTGACACATCGTGACCATCCAAAGTCCCAAGTTTACCTCAGGGTTCGCTCTTGGGTGTGGTATATATTCTCTGGGTTTGAACAAATGTATAAGAATACTTGTGCTCATTCAGTCAGTTGTGTCTCGCCCTTTGCAGCCCCATGGACTGTACCACTAGCGCCACTTGGGAAGCTGATAGGAAGATATCTATTGCTAAAATAACATACAATTTTCATGCCCTGCCCCCACCCCAGCCATACATTTAGTTTTAAATAGAAAAAAAATTTGGTCTCTACTATATCATGGTTTAAAAGGATACAGTAAAAGTTATCATTGATTTCTCTAATAGTTACGTTTTCATTTATAGTTTAAAAATTAAATACAAAATCCATAAAACACCAGCAACCCATTGTCCTAACATCAGTTTTATTTTTCCACATTATATTCCAAGTTGGTCATGTATTACGATGTGCAGGTTATGTACATTGAATTTGTCTCATTTATGAAGATACAACGTGTGAAGTTCTTAACCATTGCACTTGGTACATAGTACATGGAATCACTCAGTGTCATTTCCTTCTTGGTTCCACTCATCTCCGGAAAGTGCTGCTGTTCTTAAAGGAACATGATGCTGTCTGGGAATTCATAACTTTTTCCCTACCAGAAATACAGCATTGATAGCTACAGCAGAACTGGGGTGTTCTGTAATACAAACCATGCAGCTTGTGATTCCAAGGGCCAAATACAGTCAGAGAGCTTATTACTAAGCCTCAGGTATCCTGTTGAAGTCTGTTTGCTTTACTCCCAGATCTAGCTGGTTCTGGCCCCCAGGTGCTTCTGTAGGTCTGTTGCTCAAATGCTCGGTTTTGCTTTTGTGACTTGGTTCAGGCTGTTATCACTCTGGGGTCACTTCGTACAGCCTGTTCTGAATACTGTTTGCTCAAGGCTGATACTTATGATAACTCCAGCCAGTGTGATCTTTCACTTCAACAATTGTCTGACAAACATTCCTTGCCTTAAAACCTTGATTATATCTTTTGGAATAAACTTTTAGTTTATTCTCTTTTTTTATTGATCTTTTTCAAAAATTGCTTTTGGTTTTGTTTAATTTTATTTCTCTTTCCTATTTCATTGGTTCTATTCTTTTGCTTACTTTGCGTTTAATTTGCTCTTCATTTTCTAGTCTGTTAAAGTAAAGGTTAAATGACAGTTTTGGACCTTTCGTTTTAATTTACATACTCAGTGCTGAAAAATCTCCTTTTAAGCACTGCTTTAGCTGCATCCCTCAAATTTTGATAGGTTTTCCTTTTAAAAATGTTTTCTGATTTCCCTTGTGAGTTCTTATTTTATCCATACTTAGAAGTATGCTATTTAATTTTCAAATATTGAGGTGTTTTTCCAGGTACTTCTATGTTGTTGGTGTCTAGTTTAATTCCATTATGGTCAGATCTTTATGATCTTAGTTTTTCAAATATAGGCTTGTTTTATGGTTTAGCCTACATGGTGACTGTCTCCTGTGTGCTTGAAAAAGAACCTGTACTCTGCTGTTGTTGGGTCTTACAGGTGCCATTTAGGTTCTGCAAGTTGGGTTGTTCAAGTCCTTTGATGTCTTTTTTGTTTCTTCTGCCTATTTCTGTCAGTTACTGAAAGAAGAGTGTTGGAAGTTGTGGATTTATTTCCCCTTCCAGGTTCCTCTTTTTATTTTTGGCTTCAGAGATACCATTCACTTTATTAAACTCATCTAAGATTATAATATAAAGACACATGACATTTTCCCAGAAATTTATACTTTTTTTGAGCATGAAAGGATGTCTGAAATTCAGACTGCTCTGGTATCTTTTAAATATTTAGTGAAAGTTGGACAAATATACTTGGCTTGCAGATGGAAAACCAGTGAGTAATCAGGAGATTAGCAGGTTTAGGGGAGTAGGGAGCCATCTCACTGAGACAAACTTTTTTTCTTGAGAAACCTGCATATGAGTGATGACCAAGGCGTGTGCCAGGTGGAATGCTGTTACCATGTACCTGAAGATACAGCTGGAATTAGAAATTAACTTTGCAGCTGGTGCACACATAGACATTTCAGTAGGTAGAAGCAGCACTGTTGACACCCTGACAAGGTATATAGAGTCCATACCCTTGGGCATCATTCTATGCTTTGTTTTCTTTGAGTCTTAGTATTTCAACAGGTCCATCATTATTTTTTTTTTGCTTCATATATTTTGAGGCTGTGTTAAGTAGGCAGTATATTTAGAATTATCATATCTTCTTGATGAATTGACTCCTTTATCATCGTGAAATGTCCTTTGTTCCTTGTGATATTCTCTGCTCTAAAGTCTACATTGTCTGGTATCAGTGCTGCCCCGTTAGCTTTGTATTGTATGTGCATGGATGTCTTTTCCCATCTTTATACTTTCAAGCTGTGTCAGTGTAATTAAAGTTAACTTCTTACAGATTGCACTTAGTTGGTTCTTGCTTTTTAAATCCATTTGACTAGTCTTGCCATACGAGTAGTCTAAACACTCCAGGTAAATTTGAGATAACTGTCAGTGTGGTTGAGGTTAAATCTGCTCTCTGTTCTTTGTTCTGGTTTTTTTCCTCTTTTCCTGCCTTCTTTTTAACTTATTTTTCAAACATGAGAAAAACAAAGGTTTCATAACATAAATCTATGAAAGAGACCCAGGAAAACTTCACTAACTAATTTTCCAAGTTTCTTTGGGATTAAGTGGGGATTTTGGTATTATTTTAATTTATCTCCATTCTTGGAGTATTAGCTACGGTTCTTTGGTTTTTTGGTGGCTCTAGGGTTTACTGTGTACATCTCTGTCTTACTATGAGCACTGGTCTATTACATCACATATCTGTTTCCCCCTCATTCTTTGTAGTGTTAGCTATACCTGTATTATAAACATAGTGATACATTGTTGCTCTTTGGGCTTTAAACAGCCTTTTAATCTTCTATAAAAATTACAAAATGAGAAAAAATGTCTTTTTACCCACATACTGTTTCTGGTGTTCTTCATGACTTTTTGTGGATCCACGTTTCCATCTGGTATTTTCCTTCTCCTTGAGTTTCCTTTAACATTGCTCGTAGTAAGTGTCTGCTGGCAGTGACTATGCTCTGCTTTTGTTTGTCAGGGAAAGTACTTATTTTGCCTTCATTATTTTCTTCTGAAGCTTTAAAATGTTGTAAATTTCATCGATATATTTTAAATTTTCAGATACTGAAATTTTTATCTCCAGAAGTTGCATTTGGGTCTTTAACAACTATTTCTCTCCTCATCATGTTCATGTTTTTTTATGTATTCAAGCATAATTATAAATGCTGTAGGTCTGTCTGCTAATTCTATCATCTGTTGTTTCTGTTTATTTTTGGCTGTGCTGGGTCTTTGTGGCTATGTAGGCTTTCTTTAGTTGCAGCGGGCAAGGGCTGCTCTCTAGCTGAGGTGGGTGAGTTTCTCATTGCAGGGTCTTCTCTGGTTGTGGAGCACAGGCTCTAGGACAGGTGGGCTTCAGTAGTTGCATCATGCCGGCTCAGTAGTTGTGGCTCATGGGTCTTAGTTGCAGCACACGACAGATTTGTTGCATCATGCGGGCTCTTTCGTGTGGTGCACATATTATGTCCTGTGGGCTCTGGAGCATGCGGCCTCAGTAGTTGCAGTACTGGGACTTAGTTGCTGCACAACATGTGGGATTTTAGTTCCCCAATCAGGATTCAAACCTGCATCTGCAGCATTGTTAGGCAATTCTTAACCACTGGACCACCAGGAAGTCCCTCTTATTTTCTGTCTATATGGATTTGTTTATTCTGGACGTTTAATATAAGTGGACCATGGATATGACCTTTTTCATCTGGCTTCTTTCATTTAGCATGTTTTCAAGGTTTATCCATGTTGTAGCGTGTATGAGTATTTGAGACCTTTTCATGGATAAATAATATTTCGTTACATGGCTATACCACATTTTGTCAGTAGATGGACATCTGGGGATTTTCTATTTTCTGGCTATTATGAATAATGCTTTTATGAACAATCTGTGTGAACATTTTTAATGTGACTTTTTAATTGATGTATTTATTTAGGCTGTGCTGGTTAAAAATGTATTTGTTTGGGCTGTGCTGGGTCTTCACTGCTGTGCATGGTCTTTCTTTAGCTGGAGCAGGCGAGGGCTACCCTCTGGTTGTGGATGGGCTTCTCATCGCAGAGGCTGCTCTTATTGCAGAGCTTGGGCCTTAGAGCGCAGCCTCAGTAGTTGTGGCACATGGACTTCGTTGCCCTGTGGCATGTGGAGTCTTCCTGGACCAGAGAGCAAACCCTTGTGCCCTGCATTGGCAGGTGGATTCTTAAGCACTGGACCACCAGGGAACTCCATGTACACATTTTTGTGTGAACATAAGTTTTCATTTCTCTTGGGTATATACCTGGATTATTGGGTCATATAGTTACTCTGTTTAATCTTCTGAGGAACTGCCAGGCTGTTTCAGTGTGGCTATACTATATTTTATATTCCCACTAGCAGTATATAATTGTATTTGTCACTCACTCTTCGCCATTCCAATGGGTGTTAAGTATATCTCATGCTGCTGCTGCTGCTGCTGTCGCTTTAGTCGTGTCCAACTCTATGCGACCCCACAGACGGCAGCCCATTGTGATTTTGATTTATACACACTTCTCTAATGACATTGAGCTCAGCTCTTTCTTGAGAACTAGAGAGAATTTAGCCAACTGTTTCTAGTGATTCCCAGCCACATGTCCTCTCCCTACAAGGACTTATTGATAATTTACTTTCTCCTCACTGTCTTCAGATTGTGAATAAGTGGAACACAGCTCTTATTGGCCTTATGACATACTTTCGAGAGGCTGTGGTAAACACCCAGGAGCTCCTGGACTTGCTGGTGAAGTGTGAGAACAAGATCCAGACACGAATCAAGATTGGCCTCAACTCCAAGATGCCGAGTCGATTCCCCCCTGTTGTTTTCTACACCCCTAAGGAGTTGGGTGGACTTGGCATGCTCTCAATGGGCCATGTGCTCATTCCCCAGTCTGACCTCAGGTAGGACTTTGCTAAGAATCTTGCTAGACCCTGAGGAAAAGGTGATTTTTTTTTTAATTTTTATCCTTTGTTTTTCTTCTAATCTTGGTTGCGCTCCCAAACAGGTGGTCCAAGCAGACAGATGTAGGTATCACACACTTCCGTTCAGGAATGAGCCATGAAGAAGACCAGCTGATTCCCAATTTGTATCGCTACATACAGCCATGGGAGAGTGAATTCATTGATTCTCAGCGAGTCTGGGCTGAGTATGCACTCAAGAGACAAGAGGCCATTGCTCAGAACAGGTGGGCATCCACAAGGGTGTAGCAGTTCTGTCGGAGGAGGAGGGGTGACCTTTGAGCCCTGCCTAGAGGTCAGGGCAGAGCATGCTGTATTTTGTGGAGTCTGGGAAGTAGGTTCTATATCTGATGATATTTATCCTTGGCTAGGGAGGAATGCTGAACTTTTCATATATGTATTTAAGTTTGATCTTTTTTCCTTGGCAGACGACTGACCCTAGAAGATCTAGAAGATTCATGGGATCGTGGCATTCCTCGAATCAACACTCTCTTCCAGAAGGACAGGCACACACTGGCTTATGATAAGGGCTGGCGTGTTCGAACTGACTTTAAGCAGTACCAGGTACTGGAGGGGACTGTGGCTGTTCTGGGAACCTGGGGCAGTGGGCTCCTGGAAGCTTGATTGGGCCTGCCTTGCCTTCTAGGTTTTGAAGCAGAACCCTTTCTGGTGGACACACCAGCGGCATGATGGGAAGCTCTGGAACCTGAACAACTACCGTACCGACATGATCCAGGCCCTGGGCGGCGTGGAAGGCATTCTGGAGCACACCCTCTTCAAGGGCACTTACTTCCCTACCTGGGAGGGGCTTTTCTGGTGAGGATTCTATTCTCTTCTTACAGTTGCTAGTTGGTGGTTTTTTTTTGGCGGTGCCACAGGGCTTGCAGGATCTTAGTTCTCTGATCAGTGATAAAACCTGCACCCCCTGCAGTGGACGTGTGGAGTCTTAACCACTGGACTACCAGGGAAATCCCTGTTCTCTCTACAGTGATCTCTCACATGTCACAGCTCTCTTGAATTCATTCCTTTTGTGCCTTTGTTTTCTACTGCGGTGTTTCCCAGAAAGCCACCCCAGGAGGTCGGCAGTGCTCTCGGGGATGGTAGGACATCACTTTACCTGATTTCTTCTGTTTCCCAGGGAGAAAGCCAGTGGTTTTGAGGAGTCCATGAAGTGGAAGAAGCTCACCAATGCTCAGCGATCAGGATTGAACCAGATTCCCAATCGGAGATTCACCCTCTGGTGGTCCCCAACCATCAACCGAGCCAACGTGAGTGTGATTGGTAGACATGGGGATGGGAAACTGAAGCAAGGGTTCTCCCTCCTTAACTATATCCTGAGAACCAGAGTCTCTCAGTCTGTACTGTCCTTCTCTGTCTCCCATCAGGTGTACGTGGGCTTTCAGGTGCAGCTGGACCTGACCGGTATCTTCATGCATGGCAAGATCCCTACCCTGAAGATCTCTCTTATCCAGATCTTCCGAGCTCACTTGTGGCAGAAGATCCACGAGAGCATCGTTATGGACTTGTGTCAGGTGCGCCTGAATTGAGGGGAAAGGAGCCACAGAAAGTCCAGTTTGCTCGCTCACCCCTCTGGGTGTGGAGATCCACCCTCGGAGCTCCAAGGATGAGA
Organism: Neotragus pygmaeus; assembly: GCA_006410875.1. Lineage (NCBI taxonomy): Eukaryota > Metazoa > Chordata > Mammalia > Artiodactyla > Bovidae > Neotragus > Neotragus pygmaeus. The sequence continues at coordinate 204,414 of SJYV01041068.1, read as the reverse complement.
CTTCTGTTGTGGTCCCAGCTGCCCCGTTACCTTCAGTTCTGTCAGCCCCCACTGCAAGTGGGCTTCATAATCGGTCATAACCTTTCCACCTTCGCCTCCAGGTGTTTGATCAGGAGCTGGATGCACTGGAGATCGAGACAGTTCAGAAGGAGACAATCCACCCCCGAAAGTCCTATAAGATGAATTCTTCCTGTGCAGATATCCTGCTGTTTGCATCCTATAAGTGGAACGTCTCCCGGCCCTCATTGCTGGCCGACTCTAAGTAAGTGCCTTCTGACCGGGCCCTGGGCATCTGCTAACCTTCATTTTACTGTTCTTCTAGCAGCACTACTTTTGAAATTATCCCTGGCTGCCATTCTTTATAATTAGAAGCCAGTGCTACCCCCTGATTCTGTCAACACCTTCAGCCAGGTCTGCTGATTGTCTGGTGCATCTTGCTGATCCGGAATAGGAGAGGGGTTGGTTTTAAGATGTAGACGGAGCAATTGAGAGTTCTTGGTGTTCTGGGGATGTTGGTTGTACCAGTGTCTTCCTGGAAGCCTAGACTCCTGACCCCTCTCCACTTTCAGGGATGTGATGGATAGCACTACCACTCAGAAGTATTGGATTGACATACAGTTGCGTTGGGGGGACTACGATTCCCATGACATTGAGCGTTATGCCCGGGCCAAGTTCTTGGACTACACCACAGACAACATGAGTATCTATCCTTCACCCACTGGTGTGCTCATTGCTATTGACCTGGCATATAACCTGCATAGGTAAGTTGAGGCTCAAAAGCATGTGTTTTTCATCAGCCCCATACTTTGTTTTAATTTTTAAAAATTATTTATTTTTAGTTGATGGATAATTGCTTTATAACATTGTGTTAGTTTTTGCCATTCATCAACATAAATTGGTCATAGGTATATCATATGGCTCCTCCCTCTTAAACCTCTCTCCCACCCCATTAATTTTTATTTTATATTGAATTATAGTTGATTTACAGTGTTGTGTTAATGTCAGGTGCACAGCAAAGTGACTTAGTTATACCTGTATCAGTTTTTTTTCCAGATTCCATATAGGTTATTACACAGTATTGAGTTATCTGTGCTATACAGTAGTTCCTTGTTACTTACCTGTTTCATATACGGTAGTATATATGTTGTTATCAGCCTCCTAATTCATCCCTCCCCCACCCCATAGTTCAGTATGCCTGTGCTTTTTGGTTTGCTGAGGTTTGCCGGTTTGCTCGTCTGACTCTTCCTCGCCTCTGTGTACATGATCAGGCACTTTCATCTCAGCCTGGCGAACAGTCTTTTCTTCCTCTGTAGTTGCATTTTGCCTTGTTCCTGGGACTTCTAGTCTGGTCTTAATCTTTCTTGCCTCTTCCCCCTTCACAGTGCCTATGGAAACTGGTTCCCTGGCAGCAAGCCTCTCATACAGCAGGCCATGGCCAAGATCATGAAGGCAAATCCTGCCTTGTATGTGTTACGTGAACGGATCCGTAAGGGGCTGCAGCTCTATTCATCTGAGCCCACTGAGCCCTATCTGTCCTCTCAGAACTACGGTGAGCTCTTCTCCAACCAGATTATCTGGTTTGTGGATGACACTAATGTCTACAGAGTGACTATCCATAAGGTGAGAGTTAGACACATGTGGGGGTGTGGGGCTTTGTATATGCCTATGGGATGGTGACTGGGCAAGTGTGTGCATTCTGGAAGGAAGGCAGGCTGATTGTGTCTAGACTGTGCTAACTGATGTAATCATTCTTTAGACCTTTGAAGGGAACTTGACCACCAAGCCCATCAATGGGGCCATCTTCATCTTCAACCCACGCACAGGGCAGCTGTTTCTCAAGATAATTCACACATCTGTGTGGGCTGGACAGAAGCGTTTGGGGCAGGTGAGCCTGTTAAAGGGTAGAAAGGCTGTAGAACCTTGCTGCCTCTTATTCTTTGGTATTGGGTGGATGTGTGAGAGAGAATCTCCCTATTTCTCTCTGTGCAAGTTTGAGGGTATCTCATTTACACTTTTCCTCCGAATTATTTAACTTGGGAAGTGTTCTTGTAAGAAGTCCAAGAATAATTGAGGTCCTTTATCACCCACTAACTGGGCTCTCAGCTTCGTGAATCTCCTGTCTCTAACCTATCTTGAAGAAGGCTATGAAAAATCATCTTTCTAAAGGGAACACACACTCTTAAAATGTTGGTTTCACCAAGTCTCTTCTCTACCTCAAAGTCTTTGGTAACCCCTTACTTCTTGCTAAGTTAACTCTGGTTTTCTAGGTACTTAATATCTAGGTAGGCTGCATTTGTCCAGCCATGGTTTCTGTTTCTCTGTAGCATGTCCCCTCTGGCAGTCAGTCCAGGATCCTGATATCCCAAACCTTGGTGAACATCTCTACCTCTGTGGCTTTGCTAGAATGAACTCTTCTCTTAGCTCTGTTAATCACTGTCTTACTCAATCCTCAAAACTTCTTTCTTTGTGCAACTTTTTGTGACCTTTAGCCTTAATTTCTTTTGTCCCTGACATAGTGTATATATAGTCAAACACTAGCTTGTGTGAGTTTTCTCTGGCCAGCTAGGTTGAAACATCCTTTGGGGCAAGACAATTGGACATTTTTTCTGTAGCTCTTGAGTACCTAACAGTTAGTAGCATACAATAGAAACATGGGGTAAGGGTAAGTGTTTCAAGACTGGGATGTTCTGTTCTATCTGACCTGGGAGGGCAGAGACTCAGTTTCCCTGTCCTCCTTTCTTGTTTATTAGTTGGCTAAATGGAAGACAGCTGAGGAAGTGGCTGCTCTGATCCGATCTCTGCCCGTGGAGGAGCAGCCCAAGCAGATCATTGTCACTAGGAAAGGCATGCTGGATCCACTGGAGGTGAGAGGTGGTGAATGAGTAGAAGGAAAGAGGGGCTGAGACCTGCTGGCTCTGTTTCTAAACTTGGACTTGATTTTGTCTCAGGTGCACTTGCTGGACTTCCCCAATATTGTGATTAAAGGATCAGAGCTCCAGCTCCCCTTCCAGGCTTGCCTCAAGGTGGAGAAGTTTGGGGATCTCATCCTTAAAGCCACTGAGCCGCAGATGGTTCTCTTTAACCTCTATGACGACTGGCTCAAGACTATCTCATCTTACACGGTATGAAACCACCTTGCTGGGAGCATCACTCTGAGAAGAGTGGGTTTGGGATCACAAGAAAGTCCTATGCCTTAGCTTTCTCACAGGCCTCTTGGGGGGTTATTTTCACCTCATCCACCTGTGGTGGACCAGTGCCTCTGTCTGTGGTGAGGGGGACCCCTTAGGGGTGAGTCTCTGAAGGGATGGGCTGGAGGAGAGGGAAGAGCGTCCAGTTGCTGACCCCGCACCGCCACACCTCTTCACAGGCCTTCTCCCGCCTCATCCTGATCCTGCGTGCCCTGCACGTGAACAATGACCGCGCGAAGGTGATCCTGAAGCCAGACAAGACCACGATCACAGAGCCACACCACATCTGGCCCACTCTGACTGACGAGGAGTGGATCAAGGTGGAGGTGCAGCTCAAGGACCTTATCTTGGCTGACTACGGCAAGAAAAATAAGTGAGCAGGGGTGGGGGCCACACAGGAAAGCCACAGGGGTGAAACAGGCGGCTCAGTGTATGGTTTCTGGGATTTTTGAAACATTTTAAGCCAAGACGATTCTCAAGAAGTTGTCATGGAGATACCTATAGGCAGTATCTTCTGATGGTACAGGAAGTGTCCATGTCTCAGGGCTCAAGCTGACTCTTGGGCGCTGTTCCTCAGCAGAGGAATTGTTGCCATTTTGAGCAGGGTGTTTCTTTACTGCCCATGCAGTCCAGGAAGTTCTCACATCCCAGACCCCTGAGTACCACCGCTCATCTCTCTCACACACACACACACACACACACACGGAGTTCTCACATACCACCGCTCATCACACACACAGAGACACACAGACACACGGACACACACACACACACACACACACAC
>SJYV01041068.1:173899-200421 GCA_006410875.1 Neotragus pygmaeus | reverse complement strand
CACACACACACACACACACACACACACACACGGAGTTCTCACATACCACCGCTCATCACACACACACACACACAGAGACACACACACAGACACACACAGACACACACAGACACACACACACACACACACACGGAGTTCTCACATCCCAGACCCCACGGTAGCACAGCTAACAACACACACACACACACTTTCCTTTTTTCTCTTTCCCTGTCATTTTTGCAACCAAAAATGTCCATAGATTTCCAGACACTGGTAAGGGTGACATGTCAACTCTGATTGAGAACTTGTTTCAGGATTTTCATTTTTGAAAGTTTTTCCAGATTCAGGGCACTTTTTGTTGAGGTAGACTGGGAGGTGTGGTTGCTAAATCTGATTTGAGCATGGTCAAAAGGTGTATAGGTACAGGGTCAGCCTGGGATGTGACAAATCTGATCCATATTAGTGTATTTCCACTTCACACTTGCTGTATAAGTATCACTTAGGATTGTCAGGGGTCAGGGTACACATGGGCTCCGTTTCTCACGTAGTTAACATGCTTGCAGTTAGGGGCATAAGTGACCAAGGGAAACGATCATTGTGGTGTCCCCACAGTGTGAATGTGGCATCACTGACACAGTCAGAAATTCGGGACATCATCCTGGGGATGGAGATCTCGGCACCATCACAGCAGCGGCAGCAGATCGCTGAGATTGAGAAGCAGACCAAGGAACAGTCACAGCTCACTGCAACCCAGACTCGCACTGTCAACAAGCATGGTGACGAAATAATCACCTCCACCACCAGCAACTACGAGACCCAGACTTTTTCTTCTAAGACTGAATGGAGGGTCAGGTAGTGCATGGGGCAAGACGGGTGGGGATGGGAAGGCCTGCTGGTGCTGCATGAGGTGCTTGACTTGAAAAATGCCAACATTCCCTGCCTGTTTTTAGGGCCATCTCTGCTGCCAACCTGCACCTAAGGACCAATCACATCTATGTTTCATCTGATGACATCAAGGAGACTGGGTACACCTATATCCTTCCCAAGAATGTGCTTAAGAAGTTTATCTGCATATCTGACCTTCGGGCCCAAGTGAGTATGTTTGTCCATCTAGGCCACAGTGTGTGCTAAGCATTTATGAGCCTAAACTCACCTGAGATTTCCTGGAACTGGGGGTGATGTTTTTGAAATCCATGGATGAGTAAAGTATATGTAAGGATAGCCAAAACAGGGAGGAAGGTTTTGGCCCCCACCAGATACCAAAGCATTATAGAGCTATGGCAATTGAGAGGAGCACGTGTGATTGGCCCAGAAGTTATTGGAAAGAAGTATCATATAGTCAGAAACAGATTCATGTCTATACAATAAATTAGGTGTATCACTTGAGGATTCCATTTCATCTGTGGGATTAAGTGTGTTTTATGATACTGAAATAATCAGCAAAGGGAGACTCGATCCCTGCTTTGTAGCACTTATAGAAGTAAAATCCAGGTGGAATAAAAATCTGGATGTAAAAGACTAAACTCTAGTTATTAGAAGAAAATATTTATTGTCTTAGTGATGGAATAATCTTAAATAAGATATACAGCACAAAACCATCATCAAAATGATTAACTTGTGTGTGACAAAGAGTACCACAAAAGACAAAAACAGGAAGAAATAAAAGATAACTGAAAGATTGGGCAAAGAGTTTGAAGGTAGTTTTGAAGAGAAACCGAGGGTGGAAAAAGTGCTACGGAGTGCTGGGTTTAAAGATGTGTCCTGCTTGTTGAATGCCTCATCTGTGTGCTAGTGTGCTCATTTGTTTATGGATACTGTGCTTAAATACTTAAATAATCAACTGGGGAATGTGAGAGCAATGCCGATTCCTGGACCCCACTCAAGATTCTGATGTGATTAAGTCTGAGATGAGGTCCATGTTTAAAATTTTGAATAAGCACCCCCAGGCTTTTTTGATGCAGGAGATTCTGGCCACATTTTGGGGAACTCTGACCTTGTTCCTGGAGAAGGGAATTAAGCTGGTTCTAAGAATCTCTTTGGTTCCTGACCCTCTTGTCTCCAGATTGCAGGATATCTGTATGGGGTGAGCCCACCAGATAACCCCCAGGTGAAGGAGATCCGCTGCATTGTGATGGTACCACAGTGGGGCACTCACCAGACTGTGCACCTGCCTGGCCAGCTGCCCCAGCACGAGTACCTCAAGGTTAGTGGAGGAAGTGGGAGAGCTGCGACATCCTGCTCTCGGGGTGGTGGAGGGAAGGCAGAGGTTTTACTCTCATGGGTGGGATTCCTGGGCCCTAAAGAGCTTTCCACCGCTCTTCCTATAGGAGATGGAACCCTTAGGTTGGATCCATACTCAGCCCAACGAGTCTCCCCAGCTGTCACCCCAGGATGTCACCACCCATGCTAAGATCATGGCTGACAACCCATCTTGGGATGGCGAGAAGACCATTATCATCACCTGCAGGTGGGCTTGAGCCCCCTTGGGAGGAAGGGTGATGGGAGGCATTGCGGGCCAGGGCCCAGAATGGTGGCCTGAGCTCTGACTCTGTCCTCATTCCTCTTCCAGCTTCACACCAGGCTCCTGCACCCTGACAGCCTACAAGCTGACCCCCAGTGGCTATGAATGGGGCCGCCAGAACACAGACAAGGGCAACAACCCCAAAGGCTACCTACCCTCACACTACGAGAGGGTCCAGATGCTACTGTCAGACCGCTTCCTTGGCTTCTTTATGGTCCCTGCCCAGTCCTCGTGGAACTACAACTTCATGGGTGTGTGGGGCAGGGTGCGGGCTGGGGGCTAGGCTGCACAGGAAAGTGGGGATGAGGTTAGGCCACCGCTCTTAGCACTTGGGCCCAGATTCTGGTTTAGAGATGGCCCAGGGACCCAGGCTGGGTGAGGCAGGTGGACTTTGCCAACGTTGGCCTCTTCCTTCTCCTCCAAGGTGTCCGGCATGATCCCAACATGAAGTACGAGCTACAGCTGGCAAACCCCAAAGAGTTCTACCACGAGGTGCACCGGCCCTCCCACTTCCTCAACTTCGCTCTCCTGCAGGAGGGCGAGGTCTACTCTGCGGACCGAGAGGACCTCTATGCGTAGTCGTTTCCTCACCTCTTGCTCCAGCCTTCTGGTCAAGGCTAGAGACTGTGGCCCCACAGACAAGCTGGTGACATTCAGCAGCTTGGCCCCTTTTTCCTCTCTCCTGTGCTTGTGAGTGTTGTTGACCTCCTGGTGACTTGTAATTGTGAAAAAGTATAATAATAAATTTTGTATAAATAGGNTTCCACAGTTTGTGATCCACACAGTCAAAGCCTTTGGCATAGTCAATAAAGCAGAAATAGATGTTTTTCTGGAACTCTCTTGCTTTTTCCATGATCCAGTGGATGTTGGCAATTTGATCTCTGGTTCCTCTGCCTTTTCTAAAACCACATTGAACATCTGGGAGTTCGCGGTTCACGTATTGCTGAAGCCTGGCTTGGAGAATTTTGAGCATTACTTTACTAGCATGTGAGATGAGTGCAATTGTGCGGTAGTTTGAGCATTCTTTTGCATTGCCTTTCTTTGGAATTGGAATGGGGATAAATATCCTCTAAGCTCAGTGAGCTGAAGGGAAGTTGGGCTTTCACACCCCTGCTGCTACGACCACATTTGCCAGTGTTTCCCCAAATACTTGTAAATGCTCACCGCTTTTCAGCATCTCTTGCAGCAGTCACTATTTTGAGTGTAGAAGCTCCTGGCTTGTTCTCTAGCTGCAGAGCCCAGCTTAGCCCCTTAAGCTTTGTGTCACTCTCAGCCTGTCCTGGAAATGCCTGGACAGTTGGCTGCCGCTGGCTGAGGTCAGTGACAGCCCGCCTACCTCTCACCTCTGTTGGCAGTCAAGTCTGGCCCCATGACTCTAGACACAGGGGTGGAGCCTGGTGTGAGGGCTTGACGAAAGTGACCACTTGCAGCCCTGGACGCCTGGCCGGAATGTCCTACTTCCTGTGACCTTGGGGGCTTTAACAGGGCCCTGAGACTCTTACAGCCTTTTCCCTGAATCGCTCCTCCCTTGTTGCTTCTACCCCGCCCTCTACTGTCCTAAGCCGCTTCCTGGGCCAGGACTGATTGGCTTTTTCCTGCCTCATTTCGGGGAGGAGGGTGTTGCGGCCCTGGTCGCCTTCGGGGGACATGGAGCCCAGAAGGGCGGTGCCTGGGGCNTACTGTCCTAAGCCGCTTCCTGGGCCAGGACTGATTGGCTTTTTCCTGCCTCATTTGGGGGAGGAGGGTGTTGCGGCCCTGGTCGCCTTCGGGGGACATGGAGCCCAGAAGGGCGGTGCCTGGGGCGCATGGCTGCGGGCTTTGGGTGGCCGCGGGATCGGGGACGGCCGCGGAGCTCGTGTACCACCTAGCGGGGGCCCTGGGCGCTGAGCTGCAGGAGCTGGTGCGCCGCTTCGGGCCGGAGGCCGCAGCCGGGCTCGTGCCGCTGGTGGTGCAGGCGCTGGAGCTCCTGGAGAAGGCGGCCGTGGGGCCCGCCCCGGACTCGGTAAGTCATGGCGCCCTTCCCCAGCCGCCCGCCTGGGCCAGCGGCGGCTGACCTTAACAGCGCGGCCTTCCCAGCTGCAGGTATCCGCACAGCAGGCGGAACTCGAGCTGCGGCGGCTGCGAGAGGAGAACGAGCGCCTCCGCAGAGAGCTGCGCTCTGGACCACAGGGTGAGTGCGGGCCTGCAGGGCTCCGTGGTCGGGGCGGCTCAGGGCTCCCCCTCTCGCGGGCCCGCCGCTGAGAACGCCCCTTCCTCAGAGGAGCGCGCTCTGCTGCGGCAGCTCAAGGAGGTGACCGACCGCCAGCGAGATGAACTCCGGGCATACAACCGCGACCTGCTGCAGCGCAGCCAGGAGACCGAGGCGGTGAGGGCGGGGCGGGGCGACGTGCGGGGGGCGGGGCCCTGCAGGCCCTCAGGCGCCCCGCCCACCAGCCCCTTGGCTCCGCCCACAGTTGCAAGAGCAGCTGCAGCGCCTCCTGCTGGTGAATGCGGAGTTGCGGCAGAAGTTGGCCGCGGTACAAACACAGCTACGCGCCGCGCGGGACCGCGAGACCGAACGAGAGCAGCGGCGCGAAGCGGCCGTGGAGCCGCCTCCAGAACCAGTTCAGGGCCGGGCCGCGGGGCCCGGGTGCGAGCAGAGGCGGGAGTCCGAGCGGGCGACCGCGGGCACGAGAGCCCCGGGGACCCCCGAGGACCCGGTGAGTGCCGGATGAGGGACCGGTCCGGCGCTCGGTGGACACTCGGGAAAGTTTTGCTGCACTGCGTAGCAGGGCCAACAGGCTAGCTAGAAGGTGGTTACGAGTGTGTGCCACCAGCCGGCCTCCGCCCCGGCCTGGCACCCATGGTAGCGCCCTGGCCTCCCAAGGCTCCCTGCCAGTCCTCTCGCGTCCCTGTCCAACCGAGGTGCCCACTGACCAAGCCTGTCCTTCCCCAGGCGGATGCCCCGCTGCCGCCAGGGCTCCCCGCCAAGGCGGGGCAGTGCGGCTTCAGTCGAGAGGAGGTTCAGCAGATCCTTCAGGAGCGGAATGAGCTCAAAGCCAACGTGTTCCTGCTGAAGGAGGAGCTGGCCTACTTCCAGCGGTGAGGGCGCCAGGCAGGGCCCGGAGGCTCGGGGGCGCCAAGCGCACCTGTTCCCTGGCCGCGGTTCACCCGCCTCATTCTTTGAGTGGTTGATACGTCCACGGTGTCGTGTGCCAGGCACCAACCAGGCTGGATACTGGAGGACGGGAGTCACATAGTCCCTGCTCTCCTGGATCTTATTCCATACGAGGGAGGGCCATTGCTGAGGGTCGTCAGCAGCAGCTGTCAAGGAAGTACTCCCAGGAGGGGTGACACCTAAGCTTAGGGGCGGAGGGGTTAGCAAGGCAGAGTGTTCCCAAAAGGGGGAACAACAGGCACGGGTGCTTGAGTCCAGACCTGTTCTTCGCATCCTCACTGCTTTGTCTCTGCCCTTCCTCCTCCTCTGTAGGGAGCTGCTCACAGCCCACCCGGTCCCTGGGCTTCTGCTTGAAGCCATGAAGGTAGCTGTCAAGAAGCAGCGGAGGAAGATCAAGGCCAAAATGTTAGGGACTCCAGAGGAAGCAGAGAGCAGGTAAGTCCCGGCCTCCATTCCCACTGAGCCTGGTCACCTTCNATCAGCCTGGGTGTTCCTTGGAAGGAATGATGCTAAAGCTGAAACTCCAGTACTTTGGCCACCTCATGCGAAGAGTTGACTCATTGGAAAAGACTTGATGCTGGGAAAGATTGGGGGCAGGAGGAGAAGGGGGCGACAGAGGATGAGATGGCTGGATGGCATCACCGACTCGATGGACATGAGTTTGAGTGAATTCTGGGAGTTGGTGATGGACAGGGAGGCCTGGCATGCTGCGATTCATGGGGTTGCAGAGTCAGACATGACTGAACAACTGAATTGAACTGATAGAGCTCTAAAATTTATTCCCCTCTATATTAAGGAAATGATCCCATAGTGAGAAGGCAAATGGTAAACATATGATTCATGAAATAGTTTTGTCTTTAAAAAAGTTAATTATGAATGGATTTCATAACTCCTTAGAGTCATAAAGCATATTCAGTTCAGTTCAGTTGCTCAGTTGTGTCTGACTCATTGCGACCCCATGAACTGCAGCACGCCAGGCCTCCCTATCCATCATCAACTCCCACAGTCTACCCAAACCCATGTCCATCGAGTCGATGATGCCATCCAATCATCTCATCCTCTGTAGTCCCCTTCTCTGCCTGCCCTCAACCTTTCCCATCATCAGGGTTTTTTCAAATGAGTTAGCTCTTCGCATCAAGTGGCCAAAATATTTCAGTACTTCACTTATTCTCTAAGAAAGGACTTCATGAATATTTGGGAAAATATTTGGTTTAGGATAAATTAGATGCATTGAGTTCTTTTTTTAAAAAGTCATGAGATATATAATATATTTCTTTACTCTCATTTAAGCTTGGGTCCCTACTTTTTCAAAAGCTGAATTTCACTTTGATTACAGCCTTCTTCTGCTCCTGTAACTTTAAAAATCCTACATATTCTAAACTCATCAAAGTCACGTGCTACTCAAGTTACCTATGTCTTCTTTTTTGATAAATTATTCATCCTTCAAGATGCAACACAATCTTGTCTTCAGTGAAGTCATCTCTGATTTACTCTCTTGTTCCTGCTTCTATGACTCAACAACACCTTGATCATATCCCTGTTCAAACATGTGTTAATTTTCAGTATAGTTACCAGCTACATGTGCGTCTCTAGAGCTGGACTGTGCCTAGCTCCATGCCTAGCACACTTTCAGTAAATACTTTTTGTTTTGTAATAATTGCTTTTTCAATCATACATATATATACACATCTATATATGTCTGTGTCTGTCTATAACTTACACAGATCACATAAAAGTTCTCTCCTGAATCTCAAGAAAATCACACAAGACTGTAAGGACAGCTATCTTTAATCCCATTTTTCAGATAAGGAAGGAGAGAAGACAGACTCAAGAGAAGTCTTATCCAGTACTGCATGTGAAATAAACGAGAAACAAACAAACAAAAAAAATCAACTCCCTTTTTGTGATTTCAATTCTAATACGCTGTCTTCAATTAAGTAGAGTTTTTAGAGCCCTGTGTGCTTGCTCATTCTCTCAGTCATGTCTGAATCTTTGCAACCTGATGGACTGTAGCCTGCCAGGCTCCTCTGCCTATGGAATTTTTCCAAGCAGGAATACTAGAGTGGGTCACCATTTCATGCTCCAGGGGATCTTCTGGACCCAAGGATCAAACCCACATCTCTTGCATCTCTGCATTGGCAGGCAATTTCTTTACGACAAGCACAATCTAGGAAGACCTGTTTTACAACCACATGCTTATAACATTTTCCTTGGAGTTTTCCTTTTATTTAAGTATACCTAAGATATCAGCCCTGGGTGTTCTTTGGAAGGAATGATGCTAAAGCTGAAACTCCAGTACTTTGGCCACCTCATGAGAAGAATTGACTCATTGGAAAAGACTCTGATGCTGGGAGGGATTGGGGGCAGGAGGAAGAGGGGACGACAGAGGATGAGATGGCTGGATAGCATCACCGACTCGATGAATGTGAGTTTGAGTGAACTCCAGGAGATGGTGATGGACAGGGAGGCCTGGGGTGCTGCGATTCATGGGGTCGCAAAGAGTTGGACATGACTGAGCGACTGAACTGAACTGAAGATATACAAAATTGGATTAATCATATCCCTAGGTTTATCACAGTCATTGCTAGTTCATGCATGTCTCTGATTTTTTTGCTTGTATGCATATGTTCATTTTTAATATGACTAATACTTATAAATTCACCACTCATTCCTACAACTAAAACATTCTCATTAATTATCTACATCTATAGACTTTTCCTTCCCTACCTCACCAACTCTTGATTTACTGTCCAACCCTAAAGCGTTTTTAATTTGAATATTTTCTTTCTCTATAGATTTTTTCACTTTTTATTTTTGAACTTTAGATTAAAATTATCTCATTTATGTAGTTTTTTTAATTTTATTTTCTTTATTTAACATTACTATATTTGTCCACTATTTTGCATAGTTGCAATTCCTTATTTTGAGTATTGAATAATATTTCATTTTATGAATATACTGTAATTAAACTATCATTCTAGTCATAGAAGTTTGAGTCATGTTCAGTTTTTTGTTTTTGCTACTATGAATAATGCTGTCATGAAATTTTCAACGTGTTTTCGAGTATATACCTGAGAGAATTCCTGGGTTGTAAGTTATGTAAATATTTAATTTTACAGGAACATGCCAAGTTGCTTTTATAAAATAATAAAAGTTTACAAACCCACCAACAAGGTATGAAATCCTGATGATCTACCTTTTCTGCAGCAGGTAGAAATTGTCAGATAACCGTAAAATGATATCTCATGGTGTCAATTTGCATTGTCTCACTTGCTAATGAGGCTAAGACTGTCTTTATACATTGACCACATGTATTTTTTGGTGCATGTATGCATGCTAAGTCGCTTCAGTTGTGTCCAACTCTCTGTGACCCTATGGAGCCTGCCAGACTCCTTTGTCCATGGAATTCTGTCCATAGAATTTGTATCACAAAGAAGTTTTTTGGTAGAACTTCTTTATTTGCAATAAAAATCCTGTCAGGTCTATGCATCCAAATCCTATGTCAGGTCTAAGTTAAATATCTTCACCTTGTTTGTATGTTGCCTTTTGACTTTCCTAGTACTTGCTGCTCATGAATGAATGTTAACTGCTAGTAGTTTACAACTGCAGTAGTTTACAACTGCATCTTTCTCAAAGGAATTATACATAGCCAATGGGTCTTCCTTACACAAATTCCAGAAGTTAGCTTATAACCAATAACTAACATACAGACATAAGAGGCTGATCCCCTTACCTCAAGACAAGACATATTCTGTGAAACAATTCATGTTCCAGAGCTTCCTATGAAATTTGGCTAAAGCTAAACTCCAACTGAAATCACATCATTTCTCAGGCCCTTCTTCTCCCTATATTTTTCTCATTTCCGTAAAGGTGACTCCTGACAGTGTGTCCTCAATATGCTATTCAAACAAAAGTGTCAATCTTAGATCCTCCTTCTAAGATATTAAATACTATGAGATATCTTTGGATGAACACTTCTTAAATCTCATAGTCAAATTTATCAATCTTTTATGGATTTTCTTTTTTAAAATCTCCATATTTTCTTTCCCTGTGGTCAGAAAGGTATCATGGTCTGTATTTCCAGTAAATTTTAACTTTGCTTTTAAAATTTAAGTTTTCAGTCATCCTGAAGTTGATTTTTATACATAGTGTGATCCAATAATTTATTGTACATATGAATACATTTAGTTTATTAAATTAATTTATTTTCCTATCATGGATCCTTTCAGAAAACTAGTGATTTCTCAACACATTTTAAAATGCTCTTTATATCAATATATTAAGAGTCTTGCTTGGTGTTGGGGCTATAAACATAAAATGATATTACAAACCTCCTCTCCCCACACTATCAAGGGGCTTCCAGTGTAAATAGGAAAGCAGAATGCAGCTACAGTAGAAGTATATTCAAAATAAATTAATATCTACTAGGACTCAAGAAAATTTTCTTAGAGGAAGTGAAACTAAAAGAACAAATATTTTATAGTTGAGAAACATGGATAATTCATGGCATTTCCAGATTGAAGAAATCTTTTACAAAAGCACAGATTGTAAACTAGCATGAAATATTTTAGAATGCCTGTAGTTTTATATGGCACAAAAAGTATGACAGCAGATAAGAACTGAAAAGTAGACAAAGGGTTTTTTCATAAAGGAGTTTTTTTAATAGTATACCTTAATTTCTACCTTGTATCTCCCAGCACTTTCCCTTCTCTTTGCATGCGGCTTTCACTCTTGCCACTGGTTGGAAGAAACTATGTGACCCAAGTTTGGCCACAATACTCTAGTCCTTTGGACACAGGGATTGTCCTGTGTGGGCATCCAATGTGCATAGATACAATGAAATCCTTCTACAATGTATAGATGCTAATATAAAGAAGCCATTTCTGTTAAAGTTGCTAAACTGGGGCTAGAGCAATCATGTTCCCTACCATATGGAGAATACCTGAGTAAGAAAATAAAGCCTACACACACACACACACAAAGGTGAGACAGTAGGAACACAAAACTTACATAAACTCAACGTCGCATTGAAGTCCCAACTCCATTACCTGACAACTTATCTCTTATAGATTTTTCTTCAGTTCTCTTAGCTTTCCAGTTTTATTCTCAGGAATATAAGGCAATCGATTATTCTTTTTTTACTACATTTACTGAAATTGTCTGATATTTTCAACTGAGAGAGAATTAACTAAAACAAGCAATGACTTTATCCTGGTGACAATAGCCATCAAATGGCTTTTTCAGGAAAATATAATGGTTAGACTTGCCTAATGGAAATTTTCCTGTGGCCACAAGGTGAAGGGGGTTCAAGGAATTAAAGAACAAAAAATAAAAGAGAAAAAAAAAAAAAAAACTGATAAAGGACATGGCCTCTATTTTCTTGATTATGCCCAGCACTAGACATGATTATGGGGCTTCCCTGGTAGCTCAGTGGTAAAGAATCTGCCTACCAATGCAGGAGACATGGGTTCAATTCCTGGGTGGGGAAAATCCACTGGAGAAGGAAATGGCAACCCACTCTGATATTCTTGCCTAGGAAATCCCATGGACAGAGGAAGGTGACAGGCTATGGTCCATTGGCTT
Organism: Neotragus pygmaeus; assembly: GCA_006410875.1. Classification (NCBI taxonomy): domain Eukaryota; kingdom Metazoa; phylum Chordata; class Mammalia; order Artiodactyla; family Bovidae; genus Neotragus; species Neotragus pygmaeus. Next base: position 189,181 of record SJYV01041068.1, on the reverse strand, counting down.
GCAAAAGAGTCAGCACAACTTAGTAACTAAACAACAAAGATCTGATTATATTACCTCTCTTCCCTTCCATTCTCTTTAAAATAGGCAGACTATCTGTATCAAACAGTTTAATAACATTTTTTTAGGGTTCTTGAAGAAATGTTGCTGAATCATAATTTTGTTCTTCATAAAAGAAAACAATACTTTTAACAACTTGGGGGTTTTGTTGTTACAAGTTAGAGGTCTTTATAAAAAGAGAGAAGACCAAAAAGTTTTAAGAAGATTAAGATTACCCATAGCCCCAACAATTCAAGAAAAATGATTAAAATTTTACTGTCTTATCCTTCAGGCTCACAAAAATATTCAGATAGTCATTTTATAAACACAATATAATTCATTCCCTGTTTATCCAAATACTATACCATGAATAATTTCCCATGTAAATATACTTTGAATATTGAATTACTACATCTCATAGCATGGATGTAGTATACTGCTTAACCATCAGTCTGTTTTGCAGACTTTTGTTGCTTCCAATTTTCATAGTTTTAAAGAATGCAGCCATAAGCATCCAACATGTAGATTTTTTCCCACATTTTAGATTTCAGGTTGGATAAATTCCTAATGGAATTACTGGGACAGAGGTTACATACATTTTTAAGACTCTTTCCACAAAAGAACTTTGCAAATTAGACTATATGTTTTATTTCAGCAGAATATGACAAGTCTGAAGTGACAGATGATCCCAATTCCCAGAATTTCACTGCACTTAAATGTGCAGGGCAATCAGATTTGGCTGCTCTTCTGCGTTTGGGGCATAATGTGATGGACTGATTTCTATTCTCCCCCTACAGACTGATATAAATTCTTCAAAGTTTCTTTTTTGTAGGAACTAAATAGTCTAAGCAGCACAAAACTTAACATTTGGAGTGTCAGCTGAATTTTTCCATGTTTCTTTGAGGGTGAAACGGGGTGTGGAATATTTTTGTTTCCTGAAGACAGGAAATGAATTCTTCAGATTGAAGCCCTTTTTTGAGAACTAACTACATCAAGATTCTTATGCTTATGATCTCATTTAATCTCTCCTAATAGCATTTGAGAATTTGAGTAATATATCAGAAAACATGCAGATTTTGCTACCAGATGAATCTAAGTTCTATCCATTGTTATTTTAATTGAATAGCCTTCTGTGAATTATTGATCTGAGTTAATAAAACCATGGGGATAGCAGTATATATTGTACTGGATGGATAATTTTAATTAAATGAGAAAATGCAGGCAGAGCAATCCACATAGTGTATAGCTCTGTCTTAATCTGGGACCCCTGAGATAAAAATCTGAGGCATGCATATGGTTTATTCTGGAATTGATCTACTAGAGCATGGGTAAATGTTCAGGGAGGAGTACAGGGAAGAAGAGAAAACCAGTACAAGAATATTATCGAGTTGGTCACTAATGCAGATGATTGGCGCCTAACCTTCTTTCCCTGGAGTCTTATGAAATGAATCTTAGAACTTTCTTTTAAATTTAAGAACATTTTTACTGAAACTATTATGCTTAATGGTTGGATGGCATCACCAACTGAATGGACATGAATTTGAGCAAACTCCACAAAATAGTGAAGGACAGGGAAGGAAGCTTGGTGCACTGCAAACTGTGGGGTGGGAAAGAGTCATACACTACTTAGCAGCTAAACAACACTGGATATTTCTTAGCATTTGAGTAAAACGTGTTTCTCCTTTTGAAAAAAAATAATGTGTCCAATTACAGTATCAAAAATTAAATGTAGAGATATTCTCTCTCTTCTCATTTTTGTGTGGTTTATATTACTATGCTTTATATGAGATTCCATCTTATTTTTTTACAAATATTTTACATATTGCTGCCATTTTTAAGAGCTTACCTTTTGTCATTTTCTTTAATATCACTTATTATTGAAAGGAAAAAGAGGAGAGTATTTACTCATCAGCAACCTTCCCCTTCCCCCAGAGATGAGAGCAACTCTAAGTCACTCAATTTCAGGTTTATATGTTTGTCAGGGAGTTCCCAGAGGCATCAGAGACACCTTCAATAAGATATAGGAGGGGTGAAGCCTATCTGGTTACAGCTCCTCAAAGCGAGTCATTACTGGTTACTACAGCAATAGTTAAATGAAAGAAAGTGGGGAAAACCACTAGACCATTCAGGTATGACCTAAATCAAATCCCTTATGATTATACAGTGGAAGTGAGAAATAGATTTAAGGGAATAGATCTGATAGACAGAGTGCCTGATGAACTATGGACGGAGGTTCATGACATTGTACAGGAGACAGGGATCAAGAACATCTCCATGGAAAAGAAATGCAAAAAAGCAAAATGGTTGTCTGAGGAGTCCTTACAAATATCTGTGAAAAGAAGACAAGTGAAAAGAAAAGGAGAAAAAGACAGATAAAGCATCTGAATGCAGAGTTCCAGAGAATAGCAAGGAGAGATAAGAAAGCCTTCCTGAACTATCAATGCAAAGAAATAGAGGAAAACAACAGAATGGGAAAACTAGAGATATCTTCAAGAAAATCAGAGATACCAAGGGAACATTTCATGCAAAGATGGGCTCGATAAAGGACAGAAANTGCAGTCCAAGGGACTCTCAAGAGTCTTCTCCAACACCACAGTTCAAAAGCATCAATTCTTTGGCCCTTGAATGAAGGCGATGGAAGGCTGCTGTTTCTTTTGAAGTCCAGCCGTTAGAATGGTGATTCAGATTTGCAAAGCCCGTGGCTTGTCGCCTGGCACACAGCAAATGCTTGGTAACTTTGGCAGTTAACATGTTCTTCTTGTTTAGTTGCTCAGTCATGCCCAACTCTTTGTGACCCCGTGGACCGTAGACTTCCAGGCTCCTCTGTCCATGGGATTCCCCAGGCAAGAACACTGGAGTGGGTTGCCATTTCCTATTCCAGAAGATCTTCCCCAGCCAGCGATCGAACCTGCGTCTCCTACTTAGCAGGCAGATTCTTGACCATTGAGCCCCCTGGGAAGCCATTATTAACGTGACTCATTGGCAAAATGATCTGCCTGACTCGATAAACTGATCTATCCTACTTTGATGAAGTGCTTTAGAAATTTCTAGACTGGAGTCTGGCATGTAGAGGAGCTTGACAAACTTTTGCTGTGAAGCAGGGCTGATTCACTCACAGTGCCCACACCCACCCCCTCCCCTGGGTAGCTGAGTGAGGCTCTGGGAGCTGACATCCTTTGCCTGAGGTGGGGTCTGAGCCTCGGTCTTTAGAAGCNACATCATCCCAGATAATTAAGTCTCTGGAGGGAGAAAGTTCAAATAAGGATGAAGGCGATATTAAGATAAGATAAGCCTTGCTGGAAAAGTTGTTAAAAGAGTAGGTTCTAAGAGTTCTCGTCACGAGGAGGAAAAAAAAACACTTTAGCTTTTGGTATCCATATGAGATGATGGGTGTTAACTAGACTTTTCATGGTAACCGTTTCACACTATATATATGAGGTCTTTATGCTGCACACTCTGAATTCATAATAGTGCTGTATGTCAATGATAACCCAGTAAACCTTAAAAAAATCTAAAAATAAAATGCTAGTGGTGAAAACATGCACCTGAAGCATTTTTAAATGCACAAAATGGGAGAGGAGCTAAACTAGTGAGGCCTGTTCACGCCAGACCTCTGAGGTGGCAAGGGTGGAAGGGAGGAAGGGAAAAGGGGAGGACTGGGAAAGGGGAAGCAAGGAAACCCTGGGCAGAAGGGAGGCAGAGGTTGGGGTGGTAACTTGGTTTCCCTGGCTGGGCTGGGAACTCCTGGGGACCCTGGGATCCAGGGAAGGCTGGGGCTCAGAATGTGTGTGTAGGGGGGTGGTTAGAAAAGGGCTGGAATCCTACTAGAGCCTCAGAGAGAGTCTGTCCAGCCTATTTGTTGTGCAACATGGGGAAGCTGAGGCTCAGACCTGCCTGGATGGCCCTGCTGGAACCAAGATGCTCTCTAGACCCTGGAGGCCTGGGTGGGTGCGACATCTGTCCGCCTCCCAGGGCTCCCTGGACTCCTTCTCTTCCCAGCTGTGGCCACTGCAAGCAGAATAAGCCATGCTCTGCAGACACAGGCAGCTGCGAGGCCTGCGAGCCAGGCTGGAACGGGACCCAGTGCCACCAGCCCTGCCCTCCTGGCACCTTTGGGGAGAACTGCAGGCAGCAGTGCCCCCACTGCCGGCTTGGAGAGGCCTGTCAGCCAGACACTGGGCACTGTCAGCACTGTGAGCCTGGCTGGCGGGGGCCCAGGTGAGGGGCCAGCCTGCTCAGGGTGGGGTATACCTTCTAGATGCTTGCCCCAGCTGCTCCCTCTTGGAGAGCTGCCCCCTCTTCCAAGCATATAGTCACACAACCCCATGGGGCCCACCTCTGTGTGAAAACTAAGGCAGGAGACGTGGGTGATGATGGGGCCCTGGGCAGGCCCCCCACTACTCAGGCTTCCCACCCTTATCTCCCTCCAGGGATCTATAGTCTGTCACCTATTGAGTCTGACCTCAGATTCAAGGCCCTGCTTGTACCTGAGCTTCACTGCTGAATGAGTAGACGCTTGGGTCTCTGAATCTAGAAGTATGGGGGAATATGGGTGGGGCCCTTGCGGGGGCGGTCAGGCTGACCTTGCTCTCCATTCTGAGTCTCCTCTCACCTCAGGTGCGAAGACCCGTGCCTGATTGGCACCTTTGGGGAGGGTTGCAGCTCTACCTGCCACACCTGTGTCCAGGGGGCCTGTGATGCTGTCACTGGGGAGTGTGTCTGCAACGCCGGCTACTGGGGGCCCAGGTGAGGACTGGGAGGAGGAGGGGCCTAGGTCAGGCCTCTGTGCAGTCTGCTCCCTAAACTTCCCCACTTGGGCTTCTCCACCTCCCACCCAGCATACTCATAACTAGGAAGGTGTTCCTCTGGTTGTGGAATTCCTCTGGTATTCCTCTGCATCTTCCAAAGAGGGCTCAGTAGTAGAAGTGGAACCAGCTCTGTCGTGTCCGACTCAGTGTGACCCCATGGACTGCATGTAGCCCGCCAGGCCCCTCTGTCCATGGGATCTCCCAGGCAAGAACACTGGAGCGGGTTGCCATTTCCGTCTCCAAGGGATCTTCCCAACCCAGGGATCGAACCCACATCTCCTGTACCTCCTGCCTTGGCAGCGGATTCTTTGCCACTGAGCCACCTGGGAATGTCAGCATCGCCAATGTCAGGTTCTCCCACCCGTGGGACAGAAGAGAGAATTAACTGGCAGAGATTTCATTTTACAGAGAGGACCCAGGCCCAGAGAGTTAGGGCAGGGCTGGGCCTTGCCCAGACCTCCAAACTCGAGGAAGTCTGGATTCCACTGGCATCTTGCTTATTTCAATGATAGCGCCAAGTGGACATGGAGTGAAGATCGTGAGAGGTGGACCCTGCCTGAGGCTTGCACGCTGGGGGGCCTGGGAGCCAGCGGGCAGTTTGTAGATGTTCTCTCTGGAAGATGGGCTTAGGGGCTAAGGGATTCTTGTAAACACTGCCAGGGGTGGGGTGCTTAGAATGTGGCTCAGAGATCAGAGGAGTCTGATTGGGCATGCTTCAGGGGAAGTCTGTGTGGCAGGGGGTGGGAAGCAGTGCCCAAAAATCTACCTTCCCCCGCTCACCTCCATGCCTTCTCAGCCAGCCTCCCGCTTATCTCCTCTGTCCCCCCAAAGCTGCAATGCTTCGTGTCCATCTGGCTTCCATGGAAACAACTGCTCTGTTCCCTGCGGATGTCCAGAGGGAAGCTGCGACCCTGTCTCTGGGGCCTGCCAGCTGGGTAAGCTGGAACAAAGAGTACAGGGTGAAGTAGCCGGGGGAAGGGTGGCCTTTTTTTTTTTTCCAGCTGTACTGCGTGATATGTGGGATCTTAGTTCCCTGACCAGGGATCAAAACCATGCCCCATGCAGTGGAAGCTGGGAGTCTTAACCACTGGTCTGCCAGGGAAGTCATGAGAGAATGGCCCTTGACACAGGCTCTGGGACTTCCTTACTTGCTAGAAAGGCTAAGCCCACTTCAGAGATGCTCTCTCTATCTGAAATCTGTATGGGTGCTTTGGAGCCCCCCAAACACATGACAGACCCCTGGTCCCCTGAGAAAACAGGCTAGCACCGGGTACACAGGGCTGGACACTGGGATGTTTCATCAGGCGCCACAAGAGCTGGGGCAAGAGTTTGTGGAACAAGCCATGGACCATCAGAAAGGGACAGACCAGCAGGGAGGCTGCCTGGAGGAGGGGGCCTCCAAGCTGAGCTGAGTCTACATCTCTCAGAGGAGGGGAAGGGCCCCACAGGTGGGAGATTCTGAGGAGAAGGCAATGCAGAGCTAGAGATGAGACGTGATGTGCGGGAGACAAGAAGGCCCTGAGTATGTGTCCATCTCCCGCCCTCCCTAGGATCTCATAGTCAGGACGCCGCCCTCATCGCGGGCATCCTCGTACCTCTCCTGCTGCTCCTCCTGGCCATCGCCTGCTGTGCCTGCTGCTGCTGGGCTGCCCGGCTGGACCCCAAGGACAGGTGAACTCAGGCCCCTGTCTTCCCGACCCCACAGCTCAGGCCATGGGTGGAAGCAAGGTGGTATCTATGGTTTCCTTTCTGGGATGCAGATAGGCTGATCTTGTCACACATGGAGGTCAGAGGTAAAGAGGTAGCTGGCCATGGCTGTGGCCTGGAGACACCAGTTCAGCCACCTGCCCTCCTCAGATGCTTCCAGGGGTGGAGGGTGTGGGGGAGCAGGCACCAGGCTGGCAGAAGTCAGAAGCAGCAAGTTAGCTCTGGGCGGGGAGGCAAAGAGACGCGAAGGGAGAGTGCCGTGAAAGCCTGTGCAAGGGTTCAGCAGAGAAAGTGGTTTTCCGAGAAAAGGAGAGGCAAGGAGGGATTGAGGCTTGGGGGCTGCTGCAGGGAACACTCTTCGCACAAGAGCTTTGTTCCTTTATGAAACCTTTCGTACTTCTCGGCCCCTTGGAAGCTCAGAGCAGTGTGGACAGAGGTTTTGAGCAAGGCACTTGGGGGCAGGGGATTTGCCTTCTCAATTCCCAGGAGGACACAGACCCAAGGTGGCCCTGCTAGTCGCTGGCCCGCATGAAGCCCGTGCCGTTTTCTGGACTCCGTTTTCTCTGGTGTGCTGTTGGTTCACTCACTGCCCCTTGAGCATATCCCTCTTGTCTGTGGGGGCATCATCAGAGCCCAGACCTAGGAGGCCCTACCCTGGGGACCTAGTTCTCGGGGAAAAGGAGAAGCCCCTCACTTAGGAACCAGGACGTGTGCACAGGCTGTCTGAGGAGTGGCGATGAGTGAAGCAGTCGCTTCCAGCTTGGGGGTGGGGACAAGGGTGGGCTTTCCGGAGGTGGTGTCACTTCCAGAATGATCGGTGAGCTAGGGCTCAGCGAGAATGATAATCACACAGTGCTGCATTTAGGGGCAGCCTTCTGTGTAGCTGGTGCTATGCTGGGTCCTGAAAAAAAGCTCTGATGGATAGGAGTTGTTGTCCCCATTTTACAGATGAGGAAGTTGAGGTCCAGAGAGGCTAAATCAGAGCCAGATTGGCCACCTTGTGACTCTGGAGCCATGCTGCCCTCTGTGTCAGGCCTGGATCTCGGGGTCAATATCATATATATCTCTCCATAGCTCAGCTGGGATTTTACTCTGTAGTCAGAGAGAGTAACTGAGGTAGACGTGGTCACTTTGTCACGTGAACTGTGGAGTCAGAGTGGTCCTGACCCTTTTCTCCCGCCCTAGTCAGGGCTCTCCCACACTGACCACTCTCCCTTGCCCTCAGGCCAGTGAGAGACGGAACCGCCTTGTCCAGGATGAAGCTGCAGGTCTGGGGGGCCCTGACCTCCAGCCTGGGCTCTGCGCTGCCCTGTGGTTCCCTGAGCAGCCACAAGCTTCCCTGGGTGACAGGTACGTGGGTGCTGAAGGTCGGGGGTTGCCAAGGGACAAGGCGTCCCCTCGGGTGCTACACTTGACCTGGAGCCCCTCCCCCGCAGTCTCGCACCACGACCCGGAGATCCCCTTCAACCACAGCTTCATCGAGCCACCCTCCGCCGGCTGGGCTTCAGACGACTCCTTCTCTTCGGATTCCGAGTCTGGAGAGGAGGACGAGGGTCCTGCCTACTGCGTGCCACCCCAAGAAGGTAGCCCCCAAACAGCACCCCCGCCCCCTGAGCCAGCCCGTTCATCACACCCTCTTCTTTATTCCTTCAGCAGACATGTAGCAGGAGACCACTCTGTGCCCATCATGGTTCTTGGCTGTGGGATGCAGTCAAGAACAAGAGAAATGCCTGCCCTGCCCAAGCTTATAGTCTACGAGACAGCGGGTGGCAGGACAGAGTGATACATGCTTTCACGGGGGACATGCGAGCAGGGGCTCGTAATCCAGCATGAGGGGTGACAGGGGTCAGAGACTCTGTCTCTGTGTTCGTGGTATTGGAGTTGAATCTGGCAGAATCAGTAGGAGTTAGCCCAGGGATGGGGAGAAATGGCAATGACATTCCAGGAAGAGGAACAGTGTACACAAAAGGCAGTAAGTAAGAAGGACATGGCCACGTGGCACTGAAAGAGTTTTAGCGTGGTTGGAGTGTGGTATTATCACAAAGTTAGGGAGAACAGTGAGAATAGAGGGGGGCGGCGGTAGTCTCTGCCTGAATAGCCCTTTCCCCTGGCTATCTGCATTCTCACCCTCTCCCTTGCTCCATTTTGGGGGCCTCCCAAAAGATGCTGAGCTGGGTAAGTAAGATGGACTGGGGAGCCCAGCCCAGCTTCAGTCAAGCACTTCTGTCTCCTCTCCAGGAATGGGCCCTGTGGCCCCNGGTCGCCAGAGTGATGGTCTAGCATGCATGCTAAAGTCACTTTAGTCGTGTCCAACCTCTGTGACCCCGTGTGACCCGCCAGGCTCCTCTGTCCATGGGATTCTCCAGGCAAGAATACTGGAGTGGGTTACCATGCCCTCCTCCAGGATCTTCCCAGCCTAGGGATCGAACCCACATCTTTTTATGTCTCCTGCATTGGGAGGCTGGTTCTTTACCTTAGAAATGGTGTGGTAATCGAACCACGCTTGATACCCTTGCTTGGCTTCCCATAGTCTATAGGATAAAACCCAAGCTTCCTAGCATGGGACTCAAGGTCATCTGGGACCAGGCCCCACCTAGACTGCCTGTCCTTCTTACCCAACTGTTTGCTGCTCTCTTATTTTTTCTCGGCGATGTTTGTTGAGTCAGAGTTCTTCCTTATACTGTTTTCTCTTCCTTATACACCCCAACTCTTGGTTTCCTGTTCTGTATTATTAATACTTGGCTAAACTTAAAAATTTCTTATGAATAATTTCATAGGATCACAGAAGGAGATGGAAACATACAAAAAAGTTCTGTATTCTTAAGATTTTGACACTCAGGTTCATTTATGCCCCCACCCACCTCCTTCGTCTTCTTTTTTTTTTTGGCAGAAGTATTTAAAAGCAAATCCAAGATAGCTGTGCTTGAATAAGCATCTTCAGAAGTATGGACATTTTCATACATAACAACAATGTTATTATGAAACCTAACAAAATTGACAATAATTCCTTAGGCTCATCTAATAACCTGTGTGTAATGAAAACTTCTAAGTTGTTGCAAAAATCTTTTTACAACTGGATTGTTTGAATCATGATCCAAATAAGTACTACATATTAAATTTGGTTAAGTTTCTAATTCTCTTTTAATGAGAAATATTTCCCACTTTCTTTTATTAATGCTATTTTCTTATTAGAAATAAGAAACCATGGTAGTGGTCATATAGACTGTTCCATACTCTGTATTAATTTACTTGTTTTCTTCTGGTGTTCCTTAACTTGTTTCTGTATCCACTGTATTTCTTATCAATAGAAATTAGCTCTAGAGGCTTGAATAGATGCAGTTTCCATTATGTGTCTGTCTTTCTATCTTTTAGGATAAGATAGATCAGCGGGTTCAAGTGGTGACAGCCTCATCCCTCTCTTATAAAAGTCGCCATCAGTCATTGTGCAGCTAATGGTTTAATCCATTGATGATCACTGCTTGAATCAATTATTTCATTAAGGACTGCAAAATGCTAATTGCATAATTCTATAATTTCTTCCACATTTACTGGCTGAAACTCTTCTACACGTAATCTTGGCCAAAAGACAGAGAAGGCATGGAACTCTTCTATATGGAAGAATTTTATTTCATCAACTAAGAACATGTTTATTGTTGTTCAGTTGCTCAGTTGTGTCTGACTCTTTGTGACCTGATGGACTACAGCACTCCAGGCTTTCCCATCCTTCACCATTTCCTGGAGCTTACTCAGACTCATGTCCATTGAGTTTGTGATGCCATCCAACCATCTCATCCTCTGTCATCCCCTTCTCCTCGTGCCTTCAGTCTTTCCNTTTGTGACCTGATGGACTACAGCACTCCAGGCTTTCCCATCCTTCACCATTTCCTGGAGCTTACTCAGACTCATGTCCATTGAGTTTGTGATGCCATCCAACCATCTCATCCTCTGTCATCCCCTTCTCCTCGTGCCTTCAGTCTTTCCTAGCATCAGGGTCTTTTCCAATGAGTTGGCTCTTTGCATCAGGTGGCCAAAGTAGTAAGAACATTTGGTTACCCTGAAATGTGAGTCATAACGAGTAGACAGTAAGAATACTAGTTTTCATTTTGGTAACCTTGCTAAATCTTGATCATCCTTCAAAGATCAGTTCAGGGGATTTCATCTGTTGGTCGCCATTGGTAACCCTATAGAGGCAAACTAAATGTTACTTTCCTCTTCTATGACATTCCATACTTATTTCTGCCATTAGGTTTCTCATAGTAGCTTGAAAGTATTGTATTTTTAACACTGAAAATTTTATTTCATTGTGGATGATATGGCCTAAAGCAGTGCTACTGAAAGCAATTTTGTAGAACACAGTCTTCCCAAATAATTTGTTCAGAATCATTCTTGCATCTCATTTTTCTCTGAGGCAGTTTTTGTAAACTTACATACATCTTGGAACATTTTTGTCCATTTTAGATTTAAAATTTTTTTTCTTTTTAACTTTGAATTGTTTGTCAGCTAGCTGTGCTTGCTTCATATATATACTTGTAATAGTTACAAGTTGAAAACGGTGAAGATGTTTGGAAATGGCACATTGCTTAAATAATAGGACCCCCAAGCAATAGAATAGTATGCAGTCATTATAAATAATATCATGAACGTGTAACCATCAGCATGTAAAGATTTTTATATTCTATTATGTAGTTACAGAGAAAGATTACAAAAATATGCTATAGTACTATTAAATATTTTGGCTACACATAGGAATGTTGTCATATTGTTACTATGTTGTTGTTATACCATGAGGAAAAATTCACAAGTCTGTTAACAAGGCAAAAATTAGTCTCGAATCAAATTACTCTCAAAATTCTGGTTGTTTGGTCACTAAGTCATGTCTAACTCTTTGCGACCCCATGGGCTGCAGTAGACCTGGCTTTTTCAGTGTCTCCCAAGGTTGCTCAAACTNTCCATTTTGGGAGCCTCCCAAAAGATGCGGAGCTGGGTAAGTAAGATGGACTGGGGAGCCCAGCCCAGCTTCAGTCAAGCACTTCTGTCTCCTCTCCAGGAATGGGCCCTGTGGCCCCGGCGGAATCCTCAGAGGCCAGCCTGCCCGGAGGCCCCTTCCCTCCCCCTGAGGACGCCTCCACGCCGTTTGCCATCCCGCGCACTTCCAGCCTCGCCAGGGCCAAGCGGCCATCAGTCTCCTTTGCTGAAGGCACCAAGTTTGCACCGCAGAGTCGCCGAGGCTCCGGGGAGCTCTCCAGCCCGCTCCGAAAGCCCAAGAGGCTCTCCAGGGGGACCCAGCCAGGTCCCGAAAGCCAGGAGACTGAGGAGCCCACAGGCCCACAAGTGGGAACAGATGGGGTCCCTGCTGGCACTGCCAGCCCCAGGGATTCAGCTGCTGGTCGCCGCCGGCTCCCACTTGGTGGCCGGACAGTGGCTGAGCGTGTGGAAGCCATCGAGGGCAGCGTCCAGGAGAGCTCAGGCTCTGTCAGCACGATCTACATGTTGGCAGGGACACCCCGGGGACCTGAGGGCCCCGTCCGGTCTGTCCTCCGCCGTTTTGGTAGCTTCCAGAAAGGCCAGGCAGAACCCAAGGTCAAGAGTGCCATCCCCAAGCCTCCACGTCGGGCCCTGAGTCGGAACAAGGGCAGCCCCAGGCTGGACTCTGGCTCTGCCCATCGGAGCCCCAGCTCAGCCATGAAGGAGGAGCTGACTGGGGCCTTGGAGTCTGCAGGGACTGGGTCAGAGGAAGGGGCCAGGGGCCTGGGTGGTGGCATCAGGAGCTCAGGGGGTGGCCAGGAGCTGGCCCCTGAGGATGGTCCCCTAGTACCGGATCCCCAGAAGGTGGCTGACGAGGAAGGGCAGGAGGAGCCCCAGTATGAAAATGTCGTACCCATCTCTGGGCCACCGGACCCCTGAGGATCTTGAATTTCGTGAGTGGGAAGATGGTGGATGGGGCTTAGGCCTCAGATTGCCCGGATCAGATTGTGTTTTGTGCTGGGAAAAGATCCCAGGGCCAGAAAGACATGCCCCCTTGCACTTTCACCGGGAAATGTCAGTGCTGGAGGCCAGCTGGCTCTGGGTCCCAGCCAAGCTCTGGGAGTGGGTCTGGAAGGCCTGGGCAGAGACCCCACCGGATGGGGTCAGGAAGGGGGAAGAGATGACTGCAGGGACTTTTTCTCTGTTGTCCTGGGCTCTGTTTAGTCCCAGTCTCTTCTTTCCTTCATTTGCAAAACATTTTTCTGAAATGGGAAACAACCTAACTGTTGGATGATAAAAGACCAAAGAGATATTCCTTATGAAAGGTTCCTAAACAACCAACTAAATCAGGTTGTGTAAGAATATGGGAGCTTGTTCATGCTATCCTGTTACATGTAAATCATGTTTCCTTTTTACAAATTTCATTCCTTTTGGCCTCGGAATACATGTTTAGAATTCTTCCATTTTGTGTTATTTTGTGACTGTTTTATAGACTTAAAAAAAAGATGTGAGGGGGACTAACCTGGTGGTCCAGTGGTTAAGAATCTACCTTGCAATGCAGGGGACTTGGGTTCCATTCCTGGTCAGAGACCTATAAGACCCCACATGCTGCAGAGCAACGAAGCCCATGGACCGCAACTAGAGAGGCCAAGTGCAGCAACTACTGAAACCTGCCCACTCTGGATTCCATGCGCTGCTGCTAAGACCCAACATAACCGAATAACTATTTTCTAAAGAAATAAAAAAGATGGATGTGCGTAAAAAACATTTGAAAGAAAGGTATCACATGGCATTTTTCTCCAGGAGAGGAGAGTACGGCAGATTATTTTCTTAAATTTACACATAATTTGCAAATTTCCTACATTCTTTTTTACTTTTCTCACTAGGTTGAACTTTTAAAAATTATACCAAGCAATGTTGTTTGTTAAAAATAAAAAGTACTGGGCTTCCCTAGTACCATTGCTCAGTGGTAGAGTCTGCCTGCTAAGGCAGGAGACACTTCAGTCACTGATTTGGGAAGATGCCAGATGCTGCAGAGCAACTAAGCCCAGGTGCCACAGCCACTGAAGCCCACGTGCCCTGTAGAGCCTGTGCTCCACAACAAGAGGGGCACCATAGTGAGCAGCGTGCCCACAGCCACTGGAGAGAAGGCCCTGCTCACCACCGCTAGAGAGAAGCCTGGGCAGCAGTGAAGACCTCGCACAGCCAAAGATAAATAAAAGGTACTAACTAACATCATCGACATGTCTAGAGTGAAAGTCAGATTTCCCTTCTCCTCAAGGGATTCTGTGGGATGAGGGAGGGACCAGACTTAATTTTCATGGAATGCCTGTTGGTCTAGTCCTCAATTCTTTCCTCACATATTTGCATTACCCAGACAGGAAAATAAAGATCAAACCCCTCTGTCCCAGTGTGTAGAGAAGCTCATGAACAGTATAGATGCTTCCTTTCAGATGTTTTTCTGCGCGCATGAAAACAGAAGAGCGTCTCATTCTGCAGTTTACTATTTTACTTAACAATGTAGCCTGGCTATCTTTTGATGTTAGTTAATACAAAACTACCTCTTTTTATAAAAAATGGGATTCCATCATGGGAAAATAACACAGGTTATTTAAGCCATCACCTACCTATGGGGATGTGGGTTGTTTCTAATTATTTTGATCCAATAAATGATGCAGTAGCCAACTTGGCCTACATTTCTTTTTGTATTAGTGCTAGTTTTTTTATAGAAGAGATTCCTAGAAGTGAAATTACTGGGTTATGGGCTAAGAATATTAAGCATCTGAGTATTTATTCCAAATGGCCCCCCAAAAAGAGTTCAATGGCTTTGTGTTCTCATAACTTATATTGGTGTCTGTTCCCCACACCCAATCTGATAGGTAAGAGGTGGTATCTCATTATTATTTTAGCACATACAAAAAAATCTCTAAAGCAATAACATGTTAAAGCTTCTTAAAAAGTCAAACTCTTTGTACAGATAAGTGTTTTGTTTTTGTGAGTTTTTTTTTTTTTTGGCCATGCCATGCAGCTTGTGGGTTAGTTCCCCAACCAGGGACTGAACCTGGGCCCTTAGCTGTGAAAGCACAGAGTCCTAAGCATGGAACCACCAGGGAATTCCCCAGATAAAAGTTTTTTGAGGTTTTTAACTAAAAAAAATGATATTTTGATATGAATGATATAAAAACCATTATCATTCATGCAGTCAATGTTCATAGCAGCACTATTTATAATAACCAGGGCATGGAAGCAACATAAGTATCCATCAACAGATGGATGGATAAAGATATGTCTGCATACACAATGAAATACTACTCAGCCATAAGAAAGAATGAAGTGTTGCCATTTGCAGCAACATGGATGGATCATCACAACATGGATCATCACACTAAGTAAGTCGGAGACAGATATACGAGATCGCTTTATACACGGAATCTAAAAAATGATACAAATGAACTTATCTACTAAACAGAAATAGACTCACAGACATAGAAAAACAAAATTATGGTTCCCAAAGGAGAGGGAGGGAGAAATAAATTAGGAGTATGGGATTAGCATATGAAATATTCAGTTCAGTTCAGTCACTTAGTCGTGGCTGACACTTTGTGACCCCATGAATCCCTGTCCATCACCAACTCCTGGAGTTCACCCAAACTCACATGCATCAAGTCGGTGATGCCATCCAGCCACCTCATCCTCTGTCGTCCCCTTCTTCTCCTGCCCCCAATCCCTCCCAGCATCAGAGTCTTTTCCAATGAGTCAACTCTTC
>SJYV01041068.1:70584-173837 GCA_006410875.1 Neotragus pygmaeus | reverse complement strand
GCAGGTGGGCGGGGTGGGCGGAGGGGACCCCGGGACATGATTCCCCACTGTAGGAGATTCTGGTATCTGTTCTCGGGGCACTGTGGCGCTCCCAGAATGCCCACCTGGGATGGGGCTGCTGTGATCCTGTGTTATTCTGATCTGCGTAGGAAAGTCACAGGACTCAGGCCTGCCTGGAAGGACCTGCCTGTCATTATGATTTCCATTCTTTTTCATCTTCCATCTCTGTGAGAAAAAAAGACTTAGAACACATACCTCTAATATAAGCACATGGAATCTTCAATAAGCTACACGTTTGTCGGGCTTCTCTGGTGGCTCAGATGGTAAAGAATCCACCCGCAACAGGCTTTGATCCAGGGGTCGGGAAGATCCCTTGGAGAAGGGAATNTACCTCTAATATAAGCACATGGAATCTTCAATAAGCTACACGTTTGTCGGGCTTCTCTGGTGGCTCAGATGGTAAAGAATCCACCCGCAACAGGCTTTGATCCAGGGGTCGGGAAGATCCCTTGGAGAAGGGAATGCAACCCACTCCAGTATTCTTGCCTGGAGAATCCCATGGGCGGAGGAGCCTGGCGGGCTACAGTCCATGGGGTCGCAAAGAGTTGGACACGACTGGGCGACTAAGCACACAGGCCTCTACATATGTCATTCTTAATGTTTAATGCGCTTTATTCTTTTCTCCCATTTTTATTGAGATATTAATTGATGTACAGCCCTGTGTAAGACTAAAGTATAGCATAATGGTCATATTTACATACGTCATGAAATGAATCCCACAGAGAGCTTGGGGAACATCCACCATCTCATATAGTATTTTATATGCCTTATGATACATATACAAAAGAGATAAAATGGCTGAGATTTTAAATTACAAAATGGAAAATTATAAAATTTCTAAAATTGTAAAACCATATTTCCCTACCCCAGGCACCTTGGTGGGTCATCTTATGTGCCTCCTAGGGTGTGCTCCTAGGCTATAAAACTCCAGTCCGCCAGTCTCAGGGTCAGTCTGGCAAGCAGCTGGCTCTGTCTGGCCAGGGTCCTCCCCAAGCCAGTCCCACTGGGAATGAGCATTGTGCAGGGCAGTGGTTGGCCATGAGCAAGGCCCATGGCCCTGAAGGGAATCAGCCAGGGGATCATTGTCATTCATTCTTTGGAGCTTACAAAGGCTTGGTCCCCAGCTCAGAGCCAAGTAGAGGGGGTTTGAAAGCTGCCACTCATGACCCCTTGCCCCATGGGGTTCTTTCTGTCCCCTGGCTGAGCGGACACAGGAGCCTGGGGAATGGGTTGTGTCCTTTCTCGCTTCACAGCCTTGGCTCTGTCCAGTCTGGGGAATGGAGCAGGCAGTGCAGTGGGGTGTTTACCGGGTCTGGCTTTGGGGCTTGAATTCCAGCTTAGCTACCTGCTAGCTAGGACACTGGAGAATTTCATTTTTGTTTCT
Organism: Neotragus pygmaeus; assembly: GCA_006410875.1. Taxonomy (NCBI): domain Eukaryota; kingdom Metazoa; phylum Chordata; class Mammalia; order Artiodactyla; family Bovidae; genus Neotragus; species Neotragus pygmaeus. Next base: position 172,393 of record SJYV01041068.1, on the reverse strand, counting down.
ATGTTGGGTTATTTATTTATTTATTTATTTTTAGGTATTTGAATATCTGTGTTTATGTATTGTTTTTTAAAATTTATTTTATTGAAATGTAGTTGATTTACAATGTTTATTAATTTCTACTATACAGCAAAGTGATTCAGTTATATGTCCATATGTGTACATTCTTTTCTGTATTATTTTCCATTATGGTTTGTCCCACTATACTGAATATAATTCCCTGTGCTATACAGTAGGACCTTGTTGTTTTATTTTTGTTATTTTGAGTCTTATTTTTCTCATCTGTAAAATAGAGCCAATTACGCTCCTCAGAACTGTTGAACAAAAGAATGTGTGTAAATTTTCTGAAAGCGTCTTGACATGTAGCAAATACCTCCATATAAACAATATTAACAATAATGATGATAACCAATAATGTACTATTTCTTTTTCTTTTTAGTGCCTGCTTTGCTGTCTCCTGCTTGCTGATTGCGTATGGAGCAAGTAACCCAAACTGTGAGTATGCTTTTCCTCTACCCTTTTGTCAGGGCTTGGGGAGACAGCACCCAGAGGTGCTCGCAGGCCCACCAGCTCTAGGAAGCTGGGCCAGGCCTGTGCTCACTACTCGAGTTAGAGGGAAACTTGTTAGACCTTTACCCACTGACTTAATTCAGATGGTGGCTGGATAAGCAAATGGCCCCAGACAAATATCTGGGAGAAGCTCCCAGGGGATGAGGAACACCCACCTCATTGCTGAGCCAGGCCAGTCCCCGATGGACTCACTGCTGCCAGCTTGAGAACCAGGCCAGCTGCAGGAGTGTGTGCGGAGGTCGTAAGCTGAACTGCTCGGAGCAGCCCAGGCCTGCGCTTTAGGATGGCTCAGAAGCCACCTGGTCCCTAACTGTGTTCAGGTGGAGCTGATGCTGCAAGGACTTTTGGAACAAACACCAAAATAGGGCTTGACTTTCACCAAAATCTTGGGGGTTTTTGGCTGCACTGCACAACATGTAGGATCTTAGTTCCCTGACCAGGGATCGAACTCGAGCCTCTTGCATTGGAAGTGCAGAGTCTTAACCACCGAGGGACTCGCGTGTTTCACTAGACTCTTATCCAGGCTCCTCTCCTGACTGGGGGGTACCTGTATTTTTTATTTCAGCAAACAGCTTTTTTAGACCTCTCCCTTGTGGGTAAAGGGCTTCCCTCGTAGCTCAGTTGGTAAAGAATCTTCCTGCAATGCAGGAGACCTGGGTTTGATTTCTGGGTCTGGAAGATCTCCTGGAGAAGGAAATGGCAACCGACTCCAGTATTCTTGCCTGGGAAATCCCATGAACAAAGGAGACTGGCAGTCATGTCCGACTATGCAAGAGTCGGACATGACTTAGCAACTAAACCACCACTTGTGGGTAAGGTTAGTGAAGAAAGGGGGACAGGGATACACCTTTTGCAAGAGCCCAAACTCCATAAAATTGGCAAGAGGAGGATGAGGCAGAGGCTAGGCCAGCTCCCCAGGTGTCCGGCACTAATGCCTGATGACCTGTCATCACTAGCAGCATTTGCTCAAAGCAAGCTCCTCGTCAGCAGTGGATCAGGCCCCAGCCTCCCTGAAGCTCAGTCGTGGTTCCCCTCTTACCAGCCTTCTGCTTCGTTCCAGCCCTCTCTGTGCTCATCTTCATCGCCCTGGCTCTGAATGGCTTTGGTGGGATGTGCATGACTTTTACCTCATTAACAGTAAGTACCATTTTAAAAAACATATTTATTTGGCTCTGCTGGGTCTTAGTTGTGGCGTGTGGGATCTAGTTCCCTGACCAGGGATGGAAACCAGGCCCCCTGCCCTGGGAGCACAGAGTCTCAGCCACTGCACCATCAGAGAAGGCCCAGTACCAGTGTTTTTTGAGATCTCTATAGACATTGGAGAAGGTAATGGCACCCCACTCCAGTACTCTTGCCTGGAAAATCCCATGGATAGAGGACCCTCGAAGGNACGGAGTCTCAGCCACTGCACCATCAGAGAAGGCCCAGTACCAGTGTTTTTTGAGATCTCTATAGACATTGGAGAAGGTAATGGCACCCCACTCCAGTACTCTTGCCTGGAAAATCCCATGGATAAAGGACCCTCGAAGGCTGCAGTCCATGGGGTCGCTGAGGGTCAGACACTACTGAGCGACTTCACTTTCACTTTTCACTTTCATTCATTGGAGAAGGAAATGGCAACCTACTCCAGTATTCTTGCCTGAAGAATCCCAGGGACCAGGGAGCCTGGTGGGCTGCTGTTTATGGGGTTGCACAGAGTTGGACACAACTGAAGCGACTTAGCAGCTATAGACATCCCTTTATGGCTCAGATGGTAAAGAATCTGCCTGGAATGCAGGAGACCTGGTTTCAATCCCACGGTTGGGAAGATTCCCTGGAGAAGGGCATGGCAACCCACTCCAGTGTTCTTGCCTGGAGAATCCCCAAGGACAGAGGAGCCTGGTGGGCTGCAGTCCACAGGGTCACAAAGAGATGGACATGACTGAGCAACTAACACTTTCACTTTCTAGTTCAGTCATCTTTTTGCAAATCTGAGGCAGCTTTTATTGACTCTGATTTGCTTGCCTTCCATTCACCTGCATCTGCTGGAGTATCCCAAGCAGTAAGGGTTGTTGTTGGTGAAGTTGTGGCAGCAAAGCCTATTTGTGGCTCCCAAGCTGGGGAAGTCCTGCAGTAGAGTCAGTCTCAGAGCAGCCTGTCTCCTGCCTCCTGACCTTGACTCAGGCGCCAAGGAAGCCAGCTTAGTGGCTGTGTGGAAGAAAAATAACCTGCCACCTACTCTCTTTTCTCTTATTTTCTATGGCAGCTCTGGCTAACAGTGAAACCTAAAAACAGACCTCTCTTGGAATCACTCTCCCCTCACTGTTGCTTTGTTCAGAACTGAATGAAAAACTCTTGAGAATCACAGAGCCTGCCCCTCTGCTTGGTTTTCTTTCTTTCTTTTTTTAAAAATAATTTTTATTTATTTATTTTTGGTGTGCTGGAGCTTCATTGCCACTCGGACTTTTCTCTAGTTGCGGCCAGCCAGGGCTACTCTCTAGCTGCGGTGCTTGGGTGTCTCATTCTTGTTGCAGAGCACAGGCTCTAGGTTGCAGAGGCTTCAGTAATTGTGGCACGTGGACTCTAGTTGCAGCCCCTGGGGCTCTAAGCACAGGCTCAACAGTTGTGGCACACAGGCCCAGTCACATGTGGGAATCTTCCTGGAGCAGGGGTCGAACCTGTGTCTCCTGCATTGGCAAGCAGATTCTTTACTCCTGAGCCACCAGTGAAGCCCTGCTTGGTTTTCTAAATGCCAAGGCACAGGGAGCCCTTCTCCCAAGGGAGGGAGATCCTTTCTTGGGATGCTGAGCACTCTCTTATGGTAGCCCCAGAACACCACAGAATGGGCTTCTTTTGGAAGTGAATGAGACTGCCTGAAGATCCAGATTGAAAGAAAGTCCAAAAAAAGCCAACAGAATCTTTCCCCAGAAGGAAGAAGGGAGTTATCTGCAGGTTCACCTGGCCAGGCAGGTGTGCCTTTCAGAGCTGGCCATTGGAAAAGAAGAGAGAATGTGAGGCTTCCCGAGGGATTTCTGTCCAACGGGAAAGTCTCGCCTGCCTTGGTTTCCCCTCAAGAAGGTTTTTAATGACACAATGCCTCCCAGCCCTGCTTGTTTGCATCGCATTGGCTTCTGCTTTCTCTTTCCACTAATGAGTCAGGCATCAGGCTGCTGAAGGGCCCTCGTTTAGCTTTGAGGGAGCCCTGGAGCCTCGCTGGTCTTCTAAGGAACTTGAAGAGGTGCTGACATTCCTGTGACCCCTGGCCTACAGGCTGTGAGCCAGAGGCCCGGTTGGGCCCGATTCCTCTTCTCAGCCTTCCCGTGCTTTCTCAATTTATTAACTTTATCCTGGCGGGAAGGGTGAGCTACCAGGGCCTGTATCCGTGGAAATGGAGCAGTCGGTGGAGTCTGTGTTAGGCTGAGAGAGGCATTGCCCAGGACCACACACGTGGTGTGCTCCAGAGTGGGGGACTCAGAGATGCAGGGTCTCTGGTTGCCTTGCCCTGGTAGTGTGAAGGAGACTGACTTTGTACTCTTTTGTGCACTTTTATTTATTTTTTTAACCAGGTATATGATTTATTTCTTTGGCTGCACCAGGTCTTTGTTGCAGAATATGGGATGTAGTTCCCTGACCAGGAATCAAACCCAGGCCTCCTGCTTTGGGAGCAAGGAGTCTTAGCCATTGGACCACTAGGGAAGTCCCAACCAGATAGATTTTTTTTGAATGGGTGTATCTCCCTCCCTCTCAAATTCCTGGGGTAAGACATATGTTGAAGCTGTACAAAGTATGTTAGAACTGTCAAACGCACCGATTCTGTTCAGCTGTGTCCGCTGTGAAGCGGGAGTCCAGTTCTGTTTGTTCTTTGACAGCGTAAACATGACCAACTCTTTCATCAAAATGAAAAATGAAAATCTGCCATCACTCCCATTATTTGAGCCACACTGTGTCTATGTCATGGCAGTGCTGGATTTCAGGATAGAAGAAAGAGATGGTCCTTGAACTTGAGTATATGCTCTGAAATACAGAAAAATGCTCTATTGTTATAAGCCTAAAACAGATTAAAAACCCCCTCACCATGAATCCCCTTTAGGGAAGTCTTCAAAATGAGATCATACTTGTGGTCCACAAATCCTTTCGGGGTGGCTAGGACGGTCAAAAGGATTCTTTTTGTTTTCTTTTCTTCTTAATGATTATAAAACAAAATGGTTTGATTTTAAAAAGTCAACTATTTGAGAAATGTACAATGTGAACTGTAAAATCTTATAAGCCTGACTTTATCAGTTTAGAATGTAACTCTTTAGTATTAAAAAAGGAATCTAAGTATACTAAAGTTTTTTTCAAAAGAAACTCTGTTACAACTTGCCTTTTTACTTGACAATGTATCTCTTAGGTCTTTTCCTGCCAGTCCTTAGAAATCTACCTTATTTTAAACTCTAGAGATTGATCTCATTATTAGACAGTTCCATGTGATTCTCTAATATAGATTGCCATGATTTATTTAACCAGTTTCCTGCTAATGGACTTTTGGGTTGGTTTCCAATTTTTCTGATTTATGATTCTGCCGAAGTGAACATCTCTGTACATGTATTTCTATAAAATAAATTCCTGGAAGTAGGATTGCCAGGCCCCAGGATCAGCATGTTTTAAATTTTAATGTAGACTGTCAAATGGTCTTCCCAAAAGGGTATACACAGATGCTGGCCTTCCACCATATCTGAGAGATTTTCTTCCACACCCCTTGCAACACCCTGTCCAGATTCTTGTAAACCTTAGTCAATCCAATCTGGTGAAAAATAATATGTTGCAATTTAAAATTTCTTTAATTGTTAGTGAGGTGGAGTATCTTTCCACCTCTTTTTGATGATAATTTGTATTTCTTCTGGGATTGCTTCTTTGTGTCTTTTGTCTATTTTTCTACAGGGTTGTTTCTCGTTGTTTTTTTAAATTGTTTTGTAAGCCCTCTTTCATACACACATAAAAGATAGTTCTCTGTCTGAGTGAACAGTGTTACCCTAAGTTTTTTAGGTCCCTATGTGGTCCTCGAATAAGCTTCAGGAGGGCGGGGCATTCCTTTGAAATTCTCCAAAAGCAAATTGCTTGTGTGTGTGCCCGGGCAGGTGCGTTTTGGGGGGTCTGTTGCTTTCCTCATTTTCTAGTAGGTCTGTGTGAAGCTGAACACACTGTAGCAGGAGTGTTTCTCTTAACTCCTTGCTCTCCCACAGGGAGGTAAAGGCTGCACAGGCCAGACGGTGACCAGACAAGAAAACCGTCTGATCATCACCTGGAGCATTTGGTTAGCAGGCATCTGTTTTAAGATAGCCTGGTGGCTTGTCCTTCTAAGGCTCCCATTCTTGGGTCTAGAGCAGAGGTCAGCAGACCGCTGCCCGCAGGCCACGTCCAGACCACTGCAGGTTTCTGTGAACACAGTTTTATCGGCACAGAACTGCTCCCACTTGATTCTTTTGTGCGAATGACAACGGACTGAATGACAGTGACAGTCTCCCTGCATGGAGACCACATGGCCTGCAAAACCTGGAATTTCTCTGGCCCTTGACGGAAAAAGTCTGACAACCTTAGGTCTAGAAGCACAAGAAGCTGCTCAATAATGATTCCCTGTCAGGAGGCAGGAGCTCACCCCCACCCCCAGGCCCAGCTGACCCTCTCCCTTCTAGTTATGTGACCCTCCTCCTCAAGCACTTTTCATGCCGTCAGCTTCCTCGTCTGTGCCCTGGCCCGAAGGACCTCCTTGGGCAGTCCTCTGTCCTGCAAGGCTTCAGATAAGGAGCCTTTCTAGATCAGGCCTCGAAAGGGGACTGAGAAGCAGGTCAGTGAGGGCAGGTGCAGCTCTTGGACCGTGTTCTTGGGCCGTGGGGGCTTCTGCTGAGCAGAGCTGAATCTAGTCCTGACACAGCCCAAACCTATGATTTGGGAGAATGGCATTGAAGCATGTATACTATCATGTAAGAAACGAGGCGCCGGTCTATGTTCAATGCAGGATGCAGGATGCTTGCGGCTGGTGCATGGGGATGATCCAGAGAGACAATGTGGGGTGGGAGGTGGGAGGGCAATTCAGGATTGGGAGCTCATATGGTGGATTCATGTCGATGTATGGCAAAACCAATACAGTGTTGTAAAGTAGAATAAAGTAAAAAAACTTAAAAAAAAAAAANGGCTGGTGCATGGGGATGATCCAGAGAGACAATGTGGGGTGGGAGGTGGGAGGGCAATTCAGGATTGGGAGCTCATATGGTGGATTCATGTCGATGTATGGCAAAACCAATACAGTGTTGTAAAGTAGAATAAAGTAAAAAAACTTAAAAAAAAAAACAACTTAAAAAAAAAAGCAGAACCGTTAGGATCGGCTCCCAGAGGTGCCAGACAGCAGCACAGTGGCACTTTCTGTTTGGATCTCCCAGCCGTGCTCTCATCTGGGGACCCTGGAGTCTTCAGGGTCTTAGGAGCTTCCTAAATCAACAGCTTTGGGACTCAGTGACAATGTAGGAATCTGGGGGAGGGGGGTTGTGTTGCCAGGGAAACCTTAATTGGAGGATTTTCTGAGTCCCAAGGGGTTGTAGTATAAGTAAGGATGACTGGGGACCGCTATCCCCATTGGTGCTAGCGAAGGGGCCCTAACTTCGCAGAATACCTTTTCCCCACCGGCCTGCAGACCCCCTTCCAGAGCCAAAGAGGTGTGTGTACCCATGTGTGATCCTGCCCCCATGAGCAGAGGCTGGACCTCCTGCCAGGTGGGCTGGCTTTCCCAGGTCCCTGCCTCAGAGGGTCCTGGGCGATGGGACACCCTCAGAGGAGGAGGGTGCAGGTCACCGGGGGTCAGGACCCACCCCAGGGTGCCAAGCCTCAACCTCCTCTTGGGCATCTGGACAGCACACTCGGCTCTGTTTGCTCACTGCCTCGCGTTTGTTCAAGTCTTTAACTCGCTCCAGCGGCTGGAGGAAAACAGCGGCCGGCGGCTGAGGTGGCGTCTGGGGGCCACCACCCAGTGATCTGGGGCCGGGGTTGCTTAGAGATGGGAGTGGATGCTGCCAACACTGTGAACACGTCTTTTCCACTTCATTACTCTGACCCCTGTCAGCGTGGGTGGGACGGGGAGCTCTGAGCTGAAACCCTCCCAGAAAAGTGATTGCAAAGTGCTGCCAGGCTCCTTAATGAAAACATTTTTCTGTGGGCTTTCCCTGTCTGACTCATGGGAGTCTTACGTGGAGCCTGAGGAAGAAATGATCCCACGGGGGTTGGGATCTAGTTTGAAGAGAACAGAGTAAATGTCCATCTTCGAGCACCTGGGAGGAGGGGAGGGAGAGGATTCGGGATATAGCAGTGAAACAGATGGCCCCCTCCAGGGGTGTGTGTGGAGTCTGGCATTCCTGCTCGGGTGACCTGTTTCCGTGGCCAGGAGAGGGTCCCCATGGCATCCCACGTGCCCCACATGCCAGGTAAGCAGGACTCACCTGCTGCCGCCAGCCAGCTCTGCCTCTGGGTTTCTGTTGTGTGCTCTGAGAGCTATTGGCCTGGGAAAAATCCACCCATCAGAGAGTTTCTACCTCGTGAAGTTGCCCCAGCACGTGACTCATTCAGGGGTGAACGTGTAGTGGGGGCCTCGGAAGGGCTGGGCCTGGCTGGGAAAGTGAACGAAGTGGCTGGGGAAGTGGGGCCCCTCCTCCCCACTCCTTCAGCAGTGAAGCGGAAAGGTGACCACAAGGACTTTTACCTGGCAGCGTGTGCTTGGAGCTGCCGGTTGCGAAGGGTTAGATAAAAGCCCAGCTATGCTGAGTCCACTTGTCCAGACTGGTACCTAGATCCTGGCCTGTTCAGGTTGCAGAGGGCTCTTGGGTGTGTGCAGCAGCCACTTGAGGACAAGGGTCACCTTGGAAAGGGGCCTGAGGGCCCAAATATCAGCCCCCCATCCCCACCCTGGATAGCCCATGGCATCTCCCCAGAAGCCAGGGTGAGCCCCCCTAGCTGGTGGGCTCTGGCGATCACTGATTTGGAAAGTGGGTGCCAGGTGGGTCTTCTGTTCCTGCCTGCCAGCAAGCCCCAGGCCTGTTTTGGGGGCTCCTGGGAAGAAAGACATCTTAAAGAGGGTCCTCCGAGGAGGGCCGCCCATCCTCACTGTGCTGGAGCCTGGGCTTCTGGTGATTCTCGGCCAGTAGCCGGCTCCAAGGCCAGCACTCCCGGGGAGGGGCCGTCTGCAGCTGCTGTTTTCCCCTCTGGGAAGGTCACAGAGCCGAGGCCTGTTTACAGTGCAGCCCAGGGGCTGAGCGAATGAGTCACCACTGGCTCACGCGGGGATGGCATTCCGAGGCCGGCTCGGAGGACGGGTTCTGCCTGGCTGAGCCCACTCCAGCCCCCCTCCTAATGGCGGCGGTGGTGGGAAGCCCCCCAGAGCCGGAAGGGGGCCAGTGCACTTCCCCCCACACCCAACCTGCGAGAGCAGTTGGGAACCAAGGGTCAGGAAGCCGCCCTGCTGAGTGTTTTCCTAGCATCTGTCTTTGCAGCTCGGCTGCAGCTTCCTGCTTGGCAGGACTCGTGGTTCTTCCCCCTCCGCCCGGCCTTCCAGCCGGCACCAGGCACTCGGCTCAGTCCTCAGCCATCATTCACTCCATCATCAGGGCTTCTGAGTGGCCATTATGTGCAGCTGAGGTCGGGCAGAGGCAGAAGGAGGGAGGGAGGAGGGGGAGGTGGAGACCAGTGGGGGAGGAGACCCAGACAAGATGAAAGGGGAGTCCGCAGCCAAGGGCAGGTCCCCCTGACAGTGCTGCCCTGGACTGTGGGGAGGTCAGGGAGGGAGGAGGCAGGGAGGTCTAAAAGGAGCTTTGGAAAGGATGTAGTGGGGAGAGCAAACAGAATGCTTAATAAGGAACAGAGAGATGTATGAGAGGTAAGGATAATTGCCTTGATCCTCCAAATCAAGTGTGGACCCTTCAGGGGCCGCACGTGTGTTTTCCAGGAGACAGAGCAGCCCAGTGGCTATGCACATCAACTTCACCTGCTCTGAGTTCTAGTTTTGACCCTTACCAGCTTAAGGATCCCTTGACTGTTTTTTTTTTTTTTTAAAGAACTTTTGTATTTTTGGCGGCGCTGGGCCTTCATTGCTGTGTGCAGGCTTTGTCTAGTTGCGGTGCGTGGGGCCCACGCTTGCAGTGGCTTCTTTTGTTGCAGAGCACAGTCTCTAGGACAGGGCTCAGTTGTTGGGGCACACACAGGCTTAGTCGCCCCACGGCATGTGGGATCTTCCTGAATCAGAGATCAAACCCGTGTACCCTGCGTTGGCAGGCAGACTCTTAAACTGCTGGACCACCAGGGAAGTGCCCTGGACTTTTCAAAATCCTAAAGTCTTGGAACCATTAAGTGAGGGTAATGAGTGACACTTTCTTGGTAAGGATGTTGAGGGTTTTTAGGATAATAATAGTTTCTGTTATAACAACAATGCTACTATATTATTTAATATATTAACATAACTGTGTACTCTGTCATATATTATACCTTAATAATAAGGAAAAATCCTCTGATCAAGCTGCTCCTGGGCAAAGTAAATGGGGGAAATTTCCTCTAGCAGGCATGACAGCTTTGGGAGGAAGGGAAGGAAGTGGCTTAAAGGATAAAACACAATTAGTGTTAACATTTGAAAAATAATTAGTGCCCCCAGGGTAAACTTCTCTTCGCCTGTGTTTGCTGTTTTGTGACCACACACTGACCACTACCAGGATGTTTATGCTTTAGCTTTCACTGGTCAAGGTCATCCTTGATACTGTTTTCAGAGAAATTTCATCTGACACACATGTTGTTGTTTAGTCTCTAAGTCATGTCCAATTGTTTTGCAACCCCATAGACTGCAGCCTGCCAGGCTTCTCTGTTCATGGGACTTCCCAAGCAAGAATACTGAGGTGGGGTTTGCCATTGCCTTCTCCAGAGGATCTTCCCAACTCGGGTATCAAACCTGTCTCTTGCATTGGCAGGCAGATTCTTTACCACTGAGCCACCAGGGAAGCCCTGACACGAATGTTAGGTAGTCACTAAAAGCTGAAATACTTTGACTACCCATTTAAACTCTTAGGCTGGTCAGAAAAACCCTACCATCAACTATGACATTAAAGGACAAACTGGGAAAATGTACCTAACAGTATAGGAACAAACTGTGAAGGTCTTTAATGTATAAAGAGCCCATACCAAATTAATACAAATGAATTAACATCCTCCCTTTTGGATAAGATCAAGTGTAGTATGGGCTTCCCCGGTGGCTCAGAGGTTAACGCTTCTGCCTCGAATATGGGAGACCTGGATCTTCCCTGGGTCGGGAAGATCCCCTGGAGAAGGAAATGGCAACCCACTCCAGTATTCTTGCCTGGAGAATCCCATGAATGGAGGAGCCTGGTAGGCTGCAGTCCATGGGGTCGCTAAGAGTTGGGCATGACTGAGTGACTTAACTAACTAACATCCTCTTAGGAAGAAAGGACAAATGAGGAATGTAACTGACTGATTTTAAAAACTGTAGAAAAAAATGTTCAAAGTCATTAGCAATCAGTAAATGTAAGTTTTTTCAGTTCCAATTGGTGTAAGTTTTCTGGAAAGTAGTCTGTCACAGAGTATCACAAAAATACTTAAAAACATGGATTCCCTTTTGCCAAATGATTCTACTTTTGGGAATTTACCTTAGGGAAATAATAGCTATTTGTGTATATGTTTATCTTCAAGCATGTTCATTAAAAAGTGTTATTTATGATAAAATTTGAAAAGGATCTGAGAACATCAAAGAAATGGTTGTTGCATAAATTATAGACCATTCAAAAAAGGAAATACAAGACAGTTGTTACAAATTATGTTGTAGATGAATACAGGAATAAATTAGGAGGTATTTATAATATACAAAATAAAAAAAGAAAAAGTTTTAAAAATAATATGTAGTATCTGATTCCAGTTTGCTTAAAAATTATAGATATTTATAGGAAAATGATTGAAAGCAATTACATCAAAATGATAATGTGGCTATATCAGGGGAATTCTTTTTTCCCCAAGGGGAATTTTTATTTCATTTTTCATGTGTACTTTGTTCTAGATATTTTACAATGAACATGCATTGCTTTCCTAATCAGTAAAAAATAACTGTAAGGTAAAGTATAAGATGTACACATTCCTGAGGAGGCTGTATAGTGTGGTTTGCCCTGAGGCTCTGTACACCCTGGAAATGTATACCAAATGCTTACCAAAAGAACATATTAAGGAAGGGGAGGATTTTCAGGGTGTTGTAAAGAATGTTCCAGGCAGGGAGAGGCAGAGAAGCTAGGAGGGCAGCTGGGAGGCCCTGGGAATGTATACCAGTGCTTACCAAAAGAACATGTTAAGGAAGGGGAGGATTTTCAGGGTGTTGTAAAGAATGTTCCGGGCAGGGAGAGGCAGAGAAGCCAGGAAGGCAGCTGCGAGGCTACTGTCCTTGTCCAGACATGAGGGCGAGGATCTCATCCAGGGTCAGATGGAAAGTCAGAACCCTCTCCCAGTTTCCTATTCTTGCCTGTCCCAGATACAGTCTGGGGAGCAGACTCCGGGAAATGAGATCAGAGTTGCCCACTAGCCCCAAGCTCTGTGGTTTTGTTGGCCTCTAGCTTGGGTTAGGGTAGAAGAAAAGGGGCTGGTAAGCAAGCTGTCTGCTTTTCAGAAGTATCCCCTTGCCCTGTCAAAAAGTTGGGAACACTCTTTGCACCCAAAGGTGACCCCCGTGACAGAAATGTTTCCTGGCTTGGCTGTGCCGAGTGGCTCTTGTCCTCCATCTGCTTTTCTGATTGGGTTCTAAGCCCTCTTTTTTTGTTGTTGCTGTTGTTTTGTGCTTTGTTTCTTTGGCTGTACTGCCCTGCACGTGGGGTCTTAATTCCCAGATCAGGGATCGAACCCATGCCCCCTGCATTGAAAGCACAGTGTCTTAACCACTGGACTGACAGGGAAATCCCTCTAAGCCATCTTTGATCCCTTCTTTCTTCACATGCATTCCAGGCTGGAACAGTTTCCTTCTTCCATACAAGCAAAGCTAATCTTTGAATTCTCCCTGGGGCAGATATGGGCCTGGAGATGCCTGAAGCTGCGTTGGTGGAATAGCGAGTTAGGCGCAGCCCAAATATGTGAGCCCAGGATCTGAGGGGTGTCCTCTGAACCACAGCATACCTGGGAGGCAGGTGTGCAGAGAGTGAAATTGAGCACCTTTCATGCTCACCTAGGTGTGCTTGGGTGGCCATGAGCGTGTCACCTTTCCTCTCTCTCCTATTGGGGAAGTTTCCACATGCTCCTTGTCTCCCTCCGACCCTCTCTGAGAAGCCTGAGTGAGCAGAGGGGGCTGGAAGAACTCTGTGTGTGGCGAAGCTGGAGAGGCAACCTAGCCTCATGCCACAAGATGGCTTTGTTGGCCACATTCTGTGGATTTATTCATGTTCCTTTTTAATCCTGGGATCCCAAAACATCTCAAGTCTCTTATTCATGTTTTTTTTTTTCTTTTTTCGTTTAACGATGACACTGAGGCATAATCCACACACCATACAATTCACCTAAACTATAAATTTAATGGATTTTAGTGTATTTATAGAGTTACACAGTCATCACCAGAATAAATCATATCACCCCAATCACAATTCTGGACCATTAGCATTTCCTCCCTGTCCCTCCCAGCTTCTTCTACCCCAGCCCTAGACAACCTCTCGTCTAGTCTCTGTCTCCAGGGATTTGCCTGTTCTGGACATTTCACATGAATGGAATCATACAGTTACATGGTCTTTTGTGACTTGTCATTTGTGATCTAGTCATCCATTGATGGGCATGAAGGTTGTTCCCACTTTTTGTATATTAGAAAGAATGCTGCTGTAAACATTCATGTGCATACATGTTTCTGTGTGAACATGTTTTTATTCCTCTTGTGTATATACCTAGGAGTGAAATGTCTAGGTCATATGGTAGCTTTGTGTTTAAATGAGGAGCTTCCAGACTGTTTTGCAAAGTGACTGAACCATTTTACATTCTCACCAGTAGTGTAGGAGGGTTCCAGTTATTCTATATCAGCACCAACATTTGTTGTGTTCTGTTTTCTTTAAAAAAATTTTTTTTATTATAGCCACTTATATGCACAGGGGGTATGAAGCAGCATCTCATTGTGGTTTGATTTGCATTTCCCTATGATTAATGATACTAAGTATCTTTTCATAATGGTTATTGGCTATTTGTATATCTTCTTTGGAGAAACATCTATTCAGAAATGTCTGTTTGCCCATTTTAAAAATGATTATTTTTTTTTATTACTGAGTTGTCAGAGTTATTTATATATTGCAGATAGGAGTGCCCTATCCAATACATGATTCATAAAAATTTTCTCTCTTCGTCTTATCATCTTTTCATTTTCTTGATGGTGTCCTTTGAAGTGCAAAAATTTTTCACTTGGATGATGTCCCTTTTTCATTTTTAACCATGGTCAAAACAGGCAGAAATGATGAGGGGCAGGTAGGTAAATACATTCACACTGCTTGTGTTCAGCAAACGGATTAACTTGCAGGCAGCCATCACATGGTCCATGTTTGATAAAACCCCAAAATGATTCCAGACATCTTGATGGAGGGGGACGTAGTTTAGGTCCGTATAAGCAGCCTGAGTTCAATAAAACAGGTTGGCAGATCCAGAGAGCGAGTCTCAATGCCAGGGACTGTGTGGGTGCGGATGGAGAACCTTCAGAGCAAGCGGTGTGAGCTCACCTGAGGTTAGCGAGAGCATGGAAGGCTGCAGTTAGGGGAGGATGCACTTCACCCCATGCCTGTCTGAATCCATGACCTCGTTCCCATATTAGAGGCAGATGCTTTAACCTCTGAGCCACCAGGGAAGCCTGTCATAGTTTACCATGCCTGAATTTGTATGGAATCCACTGAGGGTTTTAGCTTCACAGTCACGTCGAATGGGCCCAGAACAAGCTCCTGTGAGATGGGAAGAGTGGCCTTACGGCAAAGAAAGCCTGAGCTTTTCTTGCCATTGATCTTTCCGGGTGGGAAGAGAAAGCCCTCCTGGAACCTAGAAATTGAGAAGCAGGACTCCCAGGCCAGCCTGCTCATCCACCCCAGAGACTGTAGAATTCTGATTGGCACCTTCCAGAGACCTACTCTTCTCAAAATCAAAAGCAGCTTTTGCTGACATCTGGTAGTTCTGGAATACTGATATTTTTATTTATAAAATTATGCTTGTATCCTCAAATAGATTCTTATTTTTAACAGACTTGCTCTCTTTGAGGGTTGCCTTACTCATTGGCATCTCCTTGTAACCTGCAGAGACCAAACGCCCTGGCCTGTGCCAGAGCGGAGAGGAGGGTCGCTTGCCAGCCAGGAAGTCCTGTCTGCACGTGCAGAGTCTGAATTCTGCATTACTCTCCCCTTCTTTTATCACTCTCAGTCCGGGAAGAAAAGACGTGCAATTAGCAGTGATTATCCCTGGACTGATGCCTCGTGAATTACACAGGGAGGAGAGCAGATAAGATGAGGTGCCCGAGGATGCTGTCATGCTCTCTTCCCTTCCTTCTTCATCTTCCCTGTCTATCTCTCTTTCAGCAGAAGTTTCCCTTGCTCTTGTCTTTCAGCTGCCCAACATGTTTGGTGACCTTCGGTCCACATTTATTGCCCTGATGATTGGATCCTATGCCTCCTCAGCGGTCACCTTCCCAGGAGTCAAGGTGAGGGTGTGTGCTGGTGTCTGAGCAGAGGCCTCTCCCGAGACTCCTTCTGCCCTCCCCGAAGGGGGAAGTCACTGTGGGCACTGGCGCCTGCCCTTCCCCCCACCCGCACCTGGGAGGATGCACCTGGGCACCTCTGGGAGTAAGAAAAGAGGCCTGCTGGGCCAGGGGTGGGGTNGCCCTGAATCTTGCTCAGCATCAGGGCCTTTTCAAATGAGTCAGCTCTTGGCATCAGGTGGCCAAGGTATTGGAGCTTCAGCTTCAGCATCAGTCCTTCCAATGAATATTCAGGGTTGATTTCCTTTAGGATTGACTGGTTTGATCTCCTTGCAGTCCAAGGGGCTCTCCAGAATTTTTTCCAGCACCACAGTTCTAAAAGCAAGCTATAAATGAAACTGAGATTTCCTTTCACAGTAGACCCTTCCCTATAAAAGTGTGCCATTCTTCTTGGTCTTGGGGCATCTTACACACCATGAATACTGTCATCTTACCATTTCCGGAGTCACGTGGTGTATTTGTGTAGCTCATTGTTTTGCCTCTGCTCAAACAGCTGTGACCTGACATCCTAAGAGGTCTGGCTGGTCTGTGGCATTGATGGGAGCTTTTGCTCTTCTGGTTCAGGACAGCCACAGGAGAAAGCCTCTGGTGATGAGCTCTTGGTATCCAGATTCAGAAGTTTAATTCCTTTGCACAAGATTTCCAGTGCTCTTGGAACCTGACTTTTGGCAGAGAGCTCAAGAAAGGCAGATTGCGTTACCTGCCTGGCCCCCACCCTTAGGTCCACAGAAGGGTTCTCGTTCCAGTCCTCAAGTTGAACTTTGAAGGAAGCGAAGTGACAGCGTTGCTCCCAGATGGGTGTGACCCGAGTCCAGGTGGTATCTTGGACCAAGTCCAGGAGGAAAGCAAGAGTCCCTTCCTTTCTACAAGTGCCCGCACGTAGAAATGCAGGGAACACCAGGTGCGCACCACCCACGGGTACTGTTGTGTGTTTGTGCGAACTCTGCGTGCAGCTGGAGTAAACCCCCGGAGACTGATGCCGGTTCCGGATGGGAGTACTGGCACATCCCTGGTGCCTTCCCAGCCTCCTGACGGTGGTGGCCCTCTCTGCAAGACCGGCAGACCCTTGCCCTGACCACCTAGTCCAGTCACGGGGCAATGGTCAGTGAGGACCGCAATCTGCTTTTTGTTTTAACCAGTTCTTACTGAAAGACAGGTTGTGAAGAGGCAGCAGGGCATTTGGGGTGGAAAGCGGGAGCCTGTAAGGGATGCGTGTGCTTTCAGGCACAGCCCTCTCACAGCGCTGCAGAGAGCAGTCCCCCTGCCTCCGACACCCACATTCCTAGAAACAGGGCTTGGCTGCTGCGCCTGATGTCAGGGCTGTGTGCAGAGAACAAAAGGTCCCGGCAGCAAAGCAGACAGCTCGTGGCTCTCAAGACTCGTTAACAAGGGCCTGCTCAGCCTGCCAACAGTGGCCTTTCCTTAGGAAAGGAGAGTGAGAGGAGAGGGGGACAGCCATCTGCCAGTAGGGTCTGGAGGACCAGGCTGGGAGGCCAGGGCACGGCCCTTGGGTCCGAAAAGGCGGGAGTGATGGTCGCTGACCTACCTAGTGCTGTGTCCAGCCTGCTGCTGCTGAGTCGCGTCAGTCGTGTCCGACTCTGTGCGACCCCATAGACGACAGCCCACCAGGCTCCCCCGTCCCTACACACACTTAATAGCAGACTTTAGAGGGGAGTGGGGTAGCAGGAGCCTTGGTTTGTCATGTTTGTCAATTTCCATGGTGTAAGTGTGTTCATCATGGCTAGTATCAAACAATACATTGTCATCGTCACTGACTGTGGAGTTGGAAATACACACGATAACACACCGTCATATATATATTATGCGTGCTCGGTTGCTAAGTCGTATCCTATTCTTTTGAGACCCCATGGACTATAGCCCTCCAGGGTCTTCTGTCCATGGAATCTCCCAGGCAAGAATACTGGAGTGGGTTGCCACTTTGTCTTCTGGGGGATCTACCCAATCCAGGGATCAAACTCACGTCTCTTGGATCTCCTGCATTGGCAGGTGGATTCTTTACCACTGTGCCACCTGGCCAAAAAGTTTATTAGTTTTTCCTTAAGATGTTCAGGGGAAAGCCCTAATCAACCCAATATCTACAGTAGACTTAAAAAACCTTAAGACTAGAGGTAATAGTACAACAAAATAAAGTAATTAAGATGTGATGGGCTTTGAGTATTCACGAACTTTGGTTTCAGTGTACAGTTGATCCTTGAACAACACAAGTTTGAACTGTGCAGTTCCACTCATACTTGGACTGTTTTCAATAGTAAATACATACCGCATGGTCCATGGGTGGTTGAATCCGAGGATACGAAACTGTGGATACAGAGGGCAGACTAAAGTTTAATGTGGATTTGTGGCTGCATAGAGGGTCAGCAGCCCGAATCCCCCACATTGTCCAAGGGTCAATTGTCATTGTACCTTTAATGCAATGGAATTGTTAGTAATGACTGTGTTGAACAATTGGCTCAGAATTTTTGGCATTCAGGAGTTGGCCGTGGCGAGCTGGCCAGACCGACTCCAGCGTGCCAGTGCTCCCACCACTCAGGAGCCTGGGAGCCCTGGGGCAGGGGGACAGAGGGAGACCCTCCGTGCCTCCTGCTCACACTCTGCTCTCCCCACCCCAGATCCTCTCCTTCATCCTGCACACAATTGTGCGAGGATTCATCCACTCGGCCGTCGGGGGCTTATACGCCGCCGTGTAAGTCCTGGGGGCTGCGAGTGACCTGGTGGCTGAGGGTGAGGGGATGGAGGACCTGAGGGAGGTTCCAGGTGGGGCTGAGGGCTTGAAGGGGTCCATCTTGTCCACCTGAGTTTCCTCCTCTTGCCTTAGATATTGGGGTTTCTGTGGAATGCATCAGGAGAAGGCCATACTCGATGGGAGCGGGTCAGTGGGCAGACAATTGGGTGCCCACAAGCCTTGGCATTTAACACAAAGTCAGTTCCCCCGGCCAGGGTGCAGCTCCGTATCGTTACGGCCTCAGGGGCTGCTGCTCAGCTGAGTCCTGGGGCTGCCACTGATGCTCACGAGTTCTGGCTGCATGCACCTGAATGTTGACCTTCAAATGGCCTCGGTGGCAGCAGCGACATAAACAATTGAGCCCCGAATGTACCTGACAGAGCCCACCCAGGGCCTCAAAGGGCTGGCCTGCCCTAGTTTTCTCAGGCCTTGGCTAAAATGAAACCTGCCTCCTTTTCCAAGAGACCACACATACCTAAGGAACCATAGTTGTTCCTCTTCCACAGAGGCTGGGGCTTAGCTCAAACACCAGAACCCAAACAGCATCCTCTGTCTCTCTCTGACTAAAGACAGGCTCATTCCTGCAGCCATTCCTTGCTAAGCCACGATGCCTAATGTCCTGAGATTATGCCAGAACTCTCTCCCCGCTCCCAAGAGCATCCCATGGGGGTCATCCCAGGTCGCATGCTCCACCCCTGCCTACGCCACCCTCCCCACCCCAAGGCCTAGAGGAAGTTGAGGCCACGCTGGCAGAGTCTGAGGGAGTCGGCTGAGGGCTATGATGCTGTTTCCGTGATTATACAATGCTCCTCTGGATGAAGGTGCAGCCAAGCCTGGCCCAGCCCCGCACCTGCTTCCTGGGCCTAGTTCCCGAGCCACAGACTCCTGCCGGAATCATGTTGTCCACTCGGCTTGGCCAGACACCCGTGGGCCCCAGGGCCTTCATGCTGGTCCCAAAGGGAAATTCTCTGCGTGGAACTGCTCAGCACGAAGCAGTCCAAAGATGGACACTCGACTGTCCTCTGAAGCTGTTCCCATATCTCCTCTGACACCGCAAGTTGCATTCTGGGGGCACCGGCAACTGGGGCCAGGCTGAGGCCAAGGAGCATCTGGGAAGCTGGACAGTGGCCCCCGCGGTGACAGGCTGTCTCCTGTCCTGGCAGGTACCCCTCCACACAGTTTGGCAGCCTCACGGGCCTGCAGTCCCTGATCAGCGCCCTCTTCGCTCTCCTGCAGCAGCCCCTGTTTCTGGCTATGATGGGTCCCCTCCAGGGAGACCCTCTGTGGGTAAGAAAGGTCGGGGGCGCCAGGTTATGGGCATCCACTCTACTCTGCTGACTGGGAGCTGGGAGGCATCACAGTGTGTTCCAGAACCCCAGGACAGGCAGTTTGGAACTTTGGTTAGAGTCAGTTCAGGGATCCCTTGTGAATAGTCTGGGGAGCAAGAGGGGAAGAGTATCCTTTTTATCCGTTTCTTAAAAAAAAAATTTGTTTTGGCTATTCCGTGTGGCATATGGAATCTTAGTTCCCCAACGAAGGATCAAACCCACACTTCTGCAGTGCAAGCTCAGAGTCTTAACCACTGGACCTGCTAGGGAATTCCCAAGAGTGTCCTTTCTGGACCTGATTTTGAGGTAAATGGAACTGAGTCGCTGTCCCTGCCCCTCCTGCCAGAGGCTGGGATTCATAACCGGGTGCTGGGAGCTTGTCCCAATCCCACCACGCCCCTGGACCTTCAGATCAGCACATTGGTGTGGCCCGGACCACTGGGGAATCCTGATGCCCGAATGTGGGATGACGGGCCCTCGGACCTCCTGAAACTCCTCCTTTGTTGTTCCTGTGACCTTCACCTCCATCCCGACCTTGAGAGCGAGGAAGGGTCTGGCTGCACAAGGACAGCAGCCCACGCGTGCTGTGGCCCCTGCCCCCCGTGACGCCACGCTCATCCCTGTCTCCCCAGGTGAACGTGGGCCTGCTGGTCCTGAGCATGCTGGGCTTCTGCCTGCCCCTCTACCTCATCTGCTACCGGCGCCAGCTGGAGAGGCAGCTAGAGCGGAAGAGAGAGGATGACAAGCTTTTCCTCAAGCTGAACGGCTCATCCAACCAGGAGGCTTTTGTGTAGCGCCCGCCATCTCGGGTCTTGGCCTCCCGCCCTCTCGCTTCAGTGACTTGCGGTGTCCTCGTCCCCCCACCCCAAGAGGACCTCCACGCACTCCGCCCACNAGGGGTGCCACAGCCACAGAGGGCACCAGATCCCATACCCCAAAGCACAGTGGTTCTAATCATGAGGAGCCTCTGGCTTGATCAAAGTAGGCCATTGCAGTCTCACCACAAAGAAGGCAATGGCAACCCACTCCAGTACTCTTGCCTGGGAAATCCCATGGACGGAGAAGCCTGGTAGGCTACAGTCCATGCGGTTGCGAAGAGTCAGACATGACCGAGTGACTTCACTTTCGCTTTTCACTTTCATGCACTGGAGAAGGAAATGGCAACCCACTCCAGTGTTCTTGCCTGGAAAATCCCAGGGACGGGAGCCTGGTGGGCTGCCATCTATGGGGTCACACAAGAGTCAGACACGACTGAAGCGACTTAGCAGCAGCAGCAGTCTCACCACAGTGGGCACATTGGAAGCTCTATCACAACCTAACCCTCCTCCTGAAGGAAGCTAAGACAATCAAACATATTAGTAAGTGATGTGATAATAGTGGCAGCTAAGTTGTCCAAAAAATAGGAGGCCAAGGCCCAGGGTGGGATGTGAAAGATGGGGCAAGTGAATTGTTGGAGACAGATGAACTGAGTCCAATACAGGCACAGATACACCCTGGGTAGATCACCTGGCTACTGGATTAAGTGACTGAGCTAAAGTGAACACCGAGAGCAAGAACCAAAGAGGACTACATGGATTCTTCTGCAGCCCTGTCAAGCCACCAGGAAAAACAGCAAGATGGTGGTCAAAGTTGGGATCTTAATTATCAGTTAAACGGCTCAAGGACCCAAGGACAGTGCCTGGCAGCCCTCAAACATGGCACAGCTAAAAGAACCCAGACTGAGTGTGAAACCATCTTATTTGATAACTAGAAAAACCACTCTGCCATTCTCAGTCCCTGTAAGCCGTGTGAGATAGCATAGTGCAGTCAGGAGTGAGACAGTGGATAGAACCTGCTCAGGTTTGCAACCTGGCTCTATCTGTGACCTTAGGCAGGTCACATATTCTCTGAGGCTCAGTTCCTTCATCTCTCTAGTGTAGATAATACTGGTCTCTACTTGTTACTAGAATTAAACATGCTTAGAACAGTATCCTGCGTAGAGTTGAGTATATATTGGCTATTACTATTATTCTTACCCCTCCCCCACCCCTCTGACACTCCTCTTCCCATTGTGATCACCACCATACTACCTCCTGGCCCCTCNATGTTAAGGTTATTTTAATTTTTAAAGTTTTGGGACTTCCCTGCTGGTCCATTGGCTAAGACTCTGTCCTCCCAATGCAGGGGACCTGGGTTCAATCTCAGCTCAGGGAACTATATCCCACATGTCACAACTAAGAACCCAGTGCAGCCGAATACATAATTTTTAGAAAGTTTTGTAGTCAGATTTGGAAAGTGCTGGACAAGGTCAAGTTAGCTCAGTGCTGGTGGGCTGTGCTCTCCAGAGGGGTGTGGTGGGCAGCTGGGGAATGGTTTTAACAATCCCAGCCACCCCCCACTGGGTGTGGCCCAGTTACCACCTGCAGCAGGAGCTTTCAGGGTGGTGGTGAATAACAGCCCGTGGGTCTTGCCTCTGACCTAGAGGGAAACTAAAGTCTATTCTTTGCTAAGCCCCACTTGGTGATTCTGGTGCAGCCGCACACCACCCCCCCCCCAGCAACATTTGAAACCCACTGACAATGGAGTGCAGTTTGGGGCAGTGCTGATTAGCAAGGGCCCTTCCCACTGGGAAGTATACTGAGGCTATACGGACACAGCCTGTGTTGTGCCCAGCAGCCCCCAGCCCAGCCCAAGTGGGAGCTTTGCCTCTCTATCACTGTGGAAAGGAGTAGGCGTTGAGAAACCAGAGCTCAGGGTGGAAAATAGTCCAGAGCCAACAGCGTATGGGACTTAGGGACGCGAAAATGAGAGCAGGGTACCAGGCAGTTTGGGTACCACAACTGCCACACACCCACCCCCCACTCCCTTGCCAGTCATTCTCTGACTACAGGATTGATAGGTTACATATTTTCCCGTTACCATCACTGAGGCGTGCTAAGAAGCCAAGAGTTGATATACTCCCCTCCCTATTTTACAGCTGGGAAAACTGAGGCCTGCACAGGTGGAGTAACTTGCTCATGGTTAAAGCCAAGGACTGGCATATGATCTTAATCACTGGCGCAGCCACGGCCCTCTAGATCAGGACAGTTCATTCGGCGCGGCAGCCTGGGGGCCTCCAGGCCTTAAGATCAAGACGAAACAGCCTGAGGGAGGGAAACAGACACAGGCGAGATCTCCTTCTCTTGGAGCCAAGAGCTTCCTCAGAGAGTGGGGTGAGCTGTACGTAGTAGAGTCACCTTGGCCCTAGAGGCTGGTGGTAACTTGGGGGAGGAAGCCTCTGGTCACCCTCAGCCATGGGAGGAGTGCCCTGCGATGGGGAAGGGACCGTGGGCTGGTCAAAGGCAGTGGTCTTCACTGGCCTGGGCCCTCCATCATCCCCCTGGTTCTCCAGGTTCCTGATGGGAAGGAAGGAACAGGCAATGGCGCCCGCTCCAGGGCATTCAACTGGAGCAAGAAGCAGGGTCACGCCAGCCTCAGGAGTGTTCCCAGGAGCCCCCTCCTCTCTGTCGCCCTGGACTTGAGTCCAGGTGACCCTTTGTGGCTGTGGCTGCTGCTGCTAAGTCACTTCAGTCATGGCTGGCTTCCTCCAAAGCCTCCTGGCCTCTGCCTGCAGCTCTCGCTGCCTGGGCCTGTCCTCAGGAAGGTTCCCACCCTCGTAAAGGCCACAGGTGGAGTTGCGGTTGTGGGTTCCTTTCTGTTTTGCTCCATCTCCTATTCCCTCTTGTACTCAGTGTCAGCCTGGTGAAAAGAGCTCCAGCCTTCCTTGTTCTGGCCCTGGGCTGTGAAGCATGAGGGCCTCCCACGGCCCGAGGCCCCAAGCACGCTGGAGGAGGGGAGGTGGCCAGTGTTGGGAGTACACGTGCAGCACCGTCCCAGACAACTGCGCGAACTTTCAGGCAGGCCAGTGGGGTTTTGTTTTTCCTTGTATCACGATAATGCTTTAAAATTTTCAGCTTCTTACAGTACTCACACAATAGACACTGGCAAATCCATGTTGTTTAGTCGCTCAGTCGTGTCCGACTCTATGAGACCCCACGGACCGTAGCCCATCAGGCTCCTCTGTCCCTGGGATTTCCCAGGCAAGAATACCGGAGTGGGTTGCCATTTCCTTCTCCAAGGGAGTAGTTTCGGTTTTATCTTTTGGCCCCGCCACGCAGCATGCAGGATCCTAGTTCCCCTACCAGGAATTGAACCCACACCCCGTGCACTGGAACCACTGGACCTCCAGGAAAGTCCTCAGGGGTGCGGGCAGCGGCTAAGGCATTTGCATGTCCATCTGTGTGAATTAAAACATACGCACCAGGGGCAGGTGATCCGGAGGGGTCAGGCTGTGGGCCCGCTATGGCAAGAGGCTCCCGTCTCTGAGATCTGAGAAGTCTTCTTAACAGAGTCAGCCTTCTGGGGCTGTTTAATCCACAGCTTCCCTCCCGCTGAGGGGTAGAACAATGGATTCTCGTGAGTTCTGGGGCAGGAAGGCATTTTAACTGTGGGGTTAGGATTAGGAGCCCAGGACCCTGAAAGTGAGGAGGTGGGTTTTCCACAGGCTGTGGGGCCCCCCTGGGATGGGGGTGGGGTCAGGGTGAGCAGGCCGGCTCTGGGAGCCTGTCCCCCACCCAGGCCCTGCCTCACCCCAAACCCTGGGGTAAGAATGCACATCAGGAAGGAGGCGCAGCATCCTCCACGCGGGTGGCCCACCGGCAGGCAGACCTCTCCCATCTGTGCCCTGGGTCTCTGCAGGCAGTGCTTCCAGCCCTGGAGTCAGCCCTTCTCAGCCTCCCAAGCAGATCCAAGACCAAACTAGGGCCTCCGGCTACTCCACCCTTCCCAGAGTGAGACTCTATCTCCCTGTGCTGAGGAGGCGATGAGGGAAGGGCAGAGGTTAGAGGCCCCACCATGCCTATTTATCTTGTGACCATAGGCAAGTCTTGAGCCTCAGTTTCTCATCTGTAAAATGGAAGTGTTACCCCCGCCCCAGGAGACTCAGTGGAGGTGGATGTCAAGTGGTTGTACGTTATTGTACCTGGCACTTAGTAGGCACCTAACCACTGATAGCATATGACCCTGGAGCGGGGCAGACAGCACAGGGGTAAGGATCATCCGCACCCACCCTCCCCCGCCCATGTAACAGGACAGACTTCAGGCAGCTCTGCCTGGGACGTGTGGCCAAGTAAAGGAAGTGAAGTCCATTTCTTCTGATCCCTCCCCCTCTCAGGACCACCCTCTCTCAGCAAAAGCCTTAAGAAGTTGTCCCCCTCTTCACTTTGATGTCTTTCACGTTTTGGTAAGAGACTTGGCCAAAAAGCTTCTCAAGATAATCTCTAAATGGGAGATGTTCAGGCACTCTTGACAGCTTTATGTTGAGGTGGGTGACTCAGAGCACAGCTTGTGGACAACACCTTCATGCCACCTCCTTGTAAAACCGCTCGGTGTGCCTCTGTGTGCGTGTGTGTGCATGTGTGTGTCGAAGTCTGGGGTATAATTCCAGGCACATCGGGTGGGAACCTGTTTAGAGCAGGGTGTGGGAGCTTACCTCTCCTTGGACAAAGAGAGAGGATCACGCCTCGCTGAATCTCTTTGGGTGGGTGGAAAGGCCCAGGCTCTGTCCAAGGACCCAGCCCAGGCCCGCAGAGTGGTGCCTGAAGGGTTCATCTGTTCCCGTGTCAGCCAGGGTCAGTGTGTTGTCACTGCGCTCAGCAGCTGGCCCTGACTCTTCCTGGCCCTTTGCTGTTTCTAGCACCTGGCTTACTTCCTGGCACACAGTAAGCACTCAATAAATGTCTGCCGAGAATGGCTAAGAACTGCTTCCTCCTTGGCCCCTGTGTCTCTTTCTCTCTGAGTCACACATTCACTTGCCACTTGTCTCTTGCCGATTACCTGTCTGAAATGTGCTCCCTGACCCCAGAGCTGGGGGAGNAGCACCTGGCTTACTTCCTGGCACACAGTAAGCACTCAATAAATGTCTGCCGAGAATGGCTAAGAACTGCTTCCTCCTTGGCCCCTGTGTCTCTTTCTCTCTGAGTCACACATTCACTTGCCACTTGTCTCTTGCCGATTACCTGTCTGAAATGTGCTCCCTGACCCCAGAGCTGGGGGAGGGACCGAGGAGGGGGACCTCTGGGTGGTGGGGGGAGCCCAAGGCAGCTGGGAATTCCAGTTCTAAGGCAGGTGCTCATCCTTGACCCTTGGCTTTTGTCCTGAGTCAGCAGTCATGGGCACGCCTGCTCCTCCTACAGGTTTCCCATGAAGCTGGGCCCTGGGCAGGGGCAGCAGGAAAGAAGAGCCACTGGGCTTCCAGAGAAGCCCCAGGGAGACCCTCACCGCCAGGGAGGGGAGAGAGAGGACAGCCTGGTTGTCTGAAGCTTGGCTCCCAACCTTCTAGGGTGGAGGGCATTGAGGCTCCAGGCAGGGAGGTAGGTGGCCTTAGGAGCCAGCTGGGGACGGGGTAGGACCCCTGCATGGCACACAGGGCAGAGACGGTAAATGGAGGTTTGTGAGGGCTTCTACTCATCAGGATTGCAAGCTCAAAAGCCATGCTCCGCTACATCCCTGTGCTGTGACCGTTTTCTCGCTTTTGATGCAGACACAGTGGAGAACTAGTTTTCTAGTATAAGTAGAACCCCAGCAAGATGACGCAAGGGCCGCTGGACAGTGACCTCTCTGCCAGGGACACAAGAGGACTTGGGGGGCACCACGGGGACCTGGAGGCCACAGCCAGCCTTGACACAGCTCCAACCCTTCAAGGCCCTGTGGGAACGAGCCCACTGTGGCCCAATCTCCTGATTTTTACAAGAGAAGCTGGGGATTCTGAGTTTTATATAAAACATCCCCATTTTCAGATGTTGGCTCAAAGAAATTTATTTTAAAGATCACGGCTGCTCAAATGGCTTTTCACCATGTGCAGGCCAAATTCTGCTGGAGGCAGGGAGAGAGGGAGAAGGTCAAGTCCAGGGCGCCCCTGTTCCCTCCCTCCCACTGATACTGTGTTTGTCTGGACTGTGCCCCACGTGGGCTGGGACTTTCTCTTTCTACCTGTGTCTCCCCCAGCCTGGGGCATCATGAATGCTTTCCAGTGAGCAAGTGGTTAAACCCTCTAGTCCGGCTTGTAGAGTGACCCTCAGGCCCTGTTTAGTGACGAGGAATCGTCAGGCCCAGCGCAGGGCACAGCCAGCCAAACTCACAGGCCCAGCCTGGCCTATGCAGTCCTCTGCTCAGGGGGGCAAGGCCCAGGCAGGGCCATGCTCTCTGTCTCCCCAATATCACAAATGCCCCCTGAGAGCTAGCATGGGTGCTGCTTTGCCACGATAACCTCTCGAGTCTTGAATGGTGCCGGGCATGGAACAGATGCTCAATAAATCCTGGAGGATGAAGTTTATAAAAGAGAGAGAGGGCTTCCCTGGTGGCTCAGTGGTAAAGAATCTGGCTGCCAATGCAGGAGACAAGGGTTCAATCCCTGATCTGGGAAGATCCCACATGCTATTGGGTCTGTGCTCTAGAGCTGGGGAAACACAACCACCGAGCCCATGTGCAACTACTGAAGCCCGGGCACCTACAGCCTGCGCTCTGCAAGAGAAGCCACGACAGCGAGAAGCCTGCACACCGCAGCTAGAGAGCAGCCCTGCTCACCAGCACTGGAGAGAAGCCCATGCAGGGACAAAGACCCAGCACAGCCAAAAATAAACAAATGAATAAAACTGTTAAAAAAAAAAAAAAGAGTGAGCGAGAGAGAAATAAACCAAAAGGAGGCTGAAACTGGCTGACCAAGGCTGGGAGAAGAGTATGCTTTCAGCAGACAGGAAGGGACCGAGCCGAGGATGGAAACAGTGAAACAGAGTCTCCCCGAGATACCCAGAGATGGGTTACAGGTGTGGCTGCGACCGAGGCGGCAAGAAGGGCCAGCCAGCCAGGAGCATCCACACGGGGAGCCAGGACTGTGAGCAGATACCAACAATGCAAAGGAGACGGGGGAGTCCAAGAGAAAGCGGATCGCTACGCAGAGCTCAGGAACAAAGACCGAGATGGCAGGGATGAAGGGAGACAGAGAGAGGGAGACGAGCAGGGACGTGAGACAGGAAGAGGCAAAGAGAAACACAGAGAGGAGATAGCAAGAGAGATTAAAGAGACAGAGAGAGCACCAACAGAGAGTTACAGAGGAACAGAAAGAGAGAGACAGAAGGGGCACAGAGAGAACCAAAAGAGAAAGGGAGAGATACAGAGAAACTTCTGGATGTGAGATAAAGAGAGATCAGCAGAGAGAGACACCGAGAGATGGAGAGGAGAGACAGAAGCGGAGAAGGGCAGCTAGAGAGATGGAGAAAAGATGGGTACAGATAGAGGAAGAGAGATACAGAGAGATACGTGAGACAGAAAGATTGATGTGATACCGGAGATTCACGTTCTCGCTGGCTCAGCCGGGAGCGTGTACACGTAGCCTTGAGGGGTCCTTCCTCACAGGCCCACCCTTCCTCCAGAATGATCATACAGAAATGTGCCATGCCCTGCATGAAATTGCTTTATGCACATTACCTCATCTACCGATATCCAGCAAGTCCACAAGGCGGCCACGACCACTATCTCCATTTTACAAATGAAGGAGCTGAGGCCCAGAGGTTAAGCAACTTGCACAAGGTCCCACAGGTAGGAAGTGGTAGGATGGGAACTCCAGGGCATCAGGCACCAGGGGTTCAGTTCCACAGTGGGATCGATGCTCACAGTGAGGCACCCTGGAGAGTGCTGTGGGCCCTGAGAGAGGTTTCTCTCTCTCTTTTTTTTCATTTGGCTACACTAGGTCTTAGTTGCACCATCTGGGCATGTGGGATCTTTTCTTTTAGTTGTAGCATATGGGATCTAGTTCTCTGACCAGGCTTTGGGAACGCAGAGTCTTAGCCACTGGACCACCAGGGAAATTCCAAGGCCTAACTGTTATGTACGCCTGAAGTAAAGCTTGCTAGAAGAAGAGATATAAGAAACAGAACACCTGAAAATAAAATGTGGAGGGGAAAAAAAGGCAGATATTGTTCAGATACCAAACGTATTTAAAATAAACTCTAAAATAATATTTTTTAGATGATTCAGTTCAGTTCAGTTGCTCAGTCGTATCCGACTCTTTGCGACCCCATGAATTGCAGCCCGCCAGGCCTCCCTGTGCATCACCATCTCCCGGAGTTCACTCAGACTCATGGTCATCGAGTCCGTGATGCCATCCAGCCATCGTCCCCTTCTCCTCCTGCCCCCAATCCTTCCCAGCATCAGAGTCTTTTCCAGTGAGTCAACTCTTCTNAGTTCACTCAGACTCATGGTCATCGAGTCCGTGATGCCATCCAGCCATCGTCCCCTTCTCCTCCTGCCCCCAATCCTTCCCAGCATCAGAGTCTTTTCCAGTGAGTCAACTCTTCTCATGTTTAAGGACATTTGAATATGAATTGGGTAAGAGATGATATCAAGAAATGACCAGTTTTGTTCAGTATGATCATGGCATTGTAGACTCAGAAGAAAATATCCCTAGTTCTAGAACGCACATGGGAATATGGAGGGCAGAGATGACATGATGTTTCAGAAAAGAAATGAAGCAGGTGTGGTAAAAATCTGGCCAGCAGTTGATTCTGCTGCTGCTGCTGGTGCTAAGTCGCCTCAGTTGTGTCCGACTCTATGCGACCCCATAGATGGCAGCCCACCAGGCTCTTCTGTCCCTGAGTTTCTCCAGGCAAGAACACTGAACTGGGTTGCCATTTCCTTCTCCAGTGCATGCATGCGTGCTAAATCGCTTCAGTCGTGTCCGACTGTGTGCGACCCTGTGGACAGCAGCCCACCAGGCTCCTCCATTCACAGGATTCTCTAGGCAAGAATACTGGAGCGGGTTGCCATTTCCTTCTCCAAGTTGATCCTGAGTGATGAGGAATGCGGATTCCTTAAGGTCAGTTCTCTAACTTGTCTCTCAGGTCGCCGCGTTCTGTCCTGGCTGTGCGTGTGTCTATCAAATGAACCACTTATGCTCCCACTGAAGGCTCTACCCTGACCTCCCACTCCCCAGATTCTGTGCACCGTTGCCCCTTTGCATGTGTTCCTTTCCCTACAAAGATGACACTCCCCTCTTCTAGCCAAATATTCATCGCCACGTTGTCCCTGACACTTCCTTCACCTCTCCAGCCTAGGAGGCCTCTCCTCGGACCCTTTCCAGCACTGTTCTTTGTGTCGCACATGGTCACCTTTATGGCCAGCTACCTCCATCACTCGATACAGTTTTCTGCAAGTGCGAGGCCTCCTCTCTGTGAGTTCCTCCACATGGAAGGTGTTTCTCGGGTAATTTAATGGTTGCATTGCTTTATATTTCCCTCACTGCCCTGCAGGGCCCTCCAGACTCCCTCATCTTAACTCTGATTCAGGTTTCTGTCTAAACATGACCTCTTCTTTTTTTTTTTTTGCAGCAAAGTATGGCTTATGGGATCTTAGTTTCACAACCAGGGATTGAGCATGAACCCCAGCAGAGAAAGCACTCAGTTCTAACCATTGGACTGTCAGGGAAGTCCCAAAACATGGCTTCTTCTAAGAGTCTTCCCTGACCACCCATCTAATGCCAACTTCACTGTCCCCAGTCACCTTGTTCAGCATCTTCATAACATTCACCTCTACTGGAAGTTGTTTCTGCATTTGTCTTACCCCACCAGACAAGGGAAGTGAAACTGTACAACTCAGATTTGGGACCTGAGCCCACATGCTGAGACTCACACTCTGTAAGAACTGAGACTGGGACTTAAACCCACAGTCTTTTAATTGAGATCACACAGGTCTCAGGCTTCCCTAGTGGCTCAGGGTAAAGAATCTGCCTGCAGTGCAGGAGACATGGGTTCGATTCATGGGCTGGTAAGATCCCTTGCAGAAGGAAATAGCAACTCACTCCAGTATTCTTGCCTGGAAAATACCATGGACAGAGGAGCCTGGTGGAGTACAGTCCATGGGGTCACAAAAGAGTTGGACAACACCTGGTTTGAGGACTTAATGAAGCTCAGGTTCTTGATGTCTTGATGCAGAAAGAATTCAGCGAGAGACAAAATGATAGGTAAGAAGTGGATTTATTGGATTTCCCTGGTGGCGCAGTGGTTAAGAATCCACCTGCCATTGTAGGGATCACGGGCTCAATTCCTGGTCCAGGAAGATTCCACATGCCGTGGAGCAATAGCCCATGCACCACAACTGCTGAGCCCCTGCGCTGCAACCACTGAAGCCCTTGAGCCTGGAGCCTGCACTCTGCCGCAAGAGCCACCACAGCGTGAAGCCCACGCGCTGCAATGAAGCATAGCCCCCACCGGCCACAACCAGAGAAAAGCCTGCACACAGCAATGGAGACCCAACACAACTGAGAATAAAAGAGAAGTGGATGTATTTAGGGAGAAACACACTCCACAAACGAGTGTGGGTCATCTCAGAAGGTGAGAGCTCCTGAAGTATCACATGGTAGTTTTTATGGGCTGGGTAATTTAATAGGCTAGTGAGGAGGAGGGTTATTCCAACTATTTGGGGGAGATTTCCAGGAATTGGGCAACTGCCTACTTTTTGGTCTTTGATGGTCAGCCTTGGAGCTGTCTAGTACTGGTGGGTGTGCCATTAATTACAAAGGGCTTCCCTGGTGGCTCAGATGATAAAGAATCTGGCCACAAAGCGGGAGACCCGGGTTCAATTCCTGGGTCGGGAAGATACCCTGGAGAAGGGAATGGCAACCCATTCCAGTATTCTTGCCTGGAGAATCCCATGGACAGAGGAGTCTGGCGAGCTACAGTCTACATGGGGTTGCAAACAGACACACATAACTGAGTGCGTAATGTATTATAATTAGCATACAAGGAGGTTCAAAGTCCACCTGAAGTCCAGTCTTCTGACATCTTGGACCTGGTTAGTTCTAATCAGTTTTCATCATGCACTATGTCATTCTTTTAAAGCTTGTGTCCTGCCCCCTTCCCTCCTATTTCAGAAGGATTTTGTTTTTCTTGGTCACTCCAGTATCCCGAGTTCCTAGAAAAAGGGCCAGGAGAGGGCAAAGAGTTCAATCAATATTTTAAGGAGTGAATGAGTAGATGTAGTCTTCCCGACTAGACTGCAAGCTCCAGGTTACTTACTTCCTGGAGAGAGCCAGCACATGGCAATTATTAAATAATTTTCTTCTAACTGATTGGTGATGAGCTAACAGGTTGGTATTCCAGGAATCTTGTGCTCAGCCTGGAGTTACCATCCTCCACCTGGGTGGGGGCCTTAGTTTCAACAGAAGAACTCAAAGATATTGTTTTACTGCTTCACCTTTGTTTCTGCATTCCCTCCCTTCTTGGATTAGCAACTGTTTGAATCTGCCCTTTGGAACTCGAGGAAAGGTGTACAAGGCTGAGTAACAACTGTCTCTTACAAACAGCAAATGGGAGACACAGAAAAGGATCTGTTCCTGGGAGGGCCCCATAGGGTCCTGCTCTATTTCAGCCATTGTCTTCCCATCTGCAAATCTGCCTTTGTTTTCTTTTCCTGAAGGCAATGCCATCCACCCAGATTCCCAGGCCAGGAACCCATGAAGTTTTCATCCCTCCTTTCTCCCTGTCACCCTCTCAGCTAATTAGTCAACAGACTATTGCTGATTTTACCTCCTGAGTTGCTCCTGAATCCATCTCTGTCTTTCTCCTCCCCTTTCACCACCATTGTCTTAGTCCAACTCTACCTGGACTTTTGCAGAGGCCTCCTCACGCAGGTTCTCCCTGTATCCTCTCCGGTTCCCTGAGTGCCCTTTTCTCCCAACTGTCAAACACCAGACCTGCTTACAGACCTGCTTAAAGCCCATAGATGCCTGCCCATGCCCTGAGGATGGGCTCCAAACACCTTAGCACCCCCAGGAACTGCATACTTTGCTCGCTCCACCACACTATAGCTCCTCAGCCCTCAAACTTTACACAGCAGTCACTTCTTTCCGTTCCCCTGAAGTACATGCTGGCCCTCTGGCCCCCAGCCATTGCATCACCTCTGCCGCATGCCTCTTCCCATCTCAGCCCCCTGCAGAGTTCAGCTTAGAACTTCTTCCTCTAGAATGCCTTTGCTGACTACACCTGTCCAGTGGACCCCACCAAACCTGTCACAGTCCTTTTCATCCTAACTGCCTGGCTGCCCTCCATCCATCTACCTACCACCCCCAGGTGATCTTGAGTTCCCCAAAGGCAAGATGATATTCGCCTTGCTCACTCAAGCTTCCCTGCTGGTTCAGATGGTAAAGAATTTGCCCTGCAATGCAGGAGATCTGGGTTTAATCCCTGGGAGGGGAAGATCCCCTGGAAAATGAAATGGCAACCCACTCTCCAGTATTCTTGACTGGAGAATACCATGGACAGAGGAGCCTGGTGGGTTCCAGTCATAGGATTGCAGAGTCGGACACGACTGAAATGAAATGAATACTTTCATTTCACTTCCTCACTCAACAAAAGCACAGATTTTGATGCACAGCAGACCCTCAGCAAATAACTTTTTGGATAAAAGATATTAGACTACTGACTGCAGGGTAAAAACCTCCGCTCCATCTCATGCTAGCTTTGGACTTGACCAAGTGTCTCTCTCTTTCTCTTCTTTTCTCTTGAGCTAGTCTCTTGACCTCTGCCTCCCCTTCACCTGTCAATGGGGACAGTAATAATACATTTCTGATATACAGCTGTCGTGATGAGTCAAGCCCTGACGTGCACATAAACTTGGCCATTATTAACATTTTTTAATACAACCTTTCCTAGATCTCAAACCACACCACAGGTCAGGCCCAACCGCACAGTGGCATCTGTTCCGCCTGCAGATGAACAGTCACCCTAGGACTCTGCGGGACACCTGGGTGTCGGCGCCGCCTACTGCTCGGGTTTTGTTTACGCGCGGACCCACCCGGGACGCGCAGGCCGCCTCAGCGGCCCACTTAAGGACGGTTGGGGGCGGGCCCGAGAAGGCTCCGCCTCCGCGCTGAGGTCAGCGCGCAGCGCGGCGCATGACGCTCTGGTTGCCGCAGAGACGCCCCGCCCCCGCGCGGCGCTGCGGAACCGGAGCTCCGGGCGGCGTCGGCAACGGAGCAGGAGGCGGCGAGGCCGGGGCGGCAGGAGCCGGCGCGGCGACCGCAGCGAGAGCGGCGGGGACAGAGCAGAGCACGACGAAGGCGCACAGGCAGCCGGGCCGGGCCGGGCCACGGGGAGAGCGGCCGCCAGGAAGCGGGCGGGAGGCTGGACGGGCAGCAGGCAGCCGCCGAGTCGCGAAGCGACATGGTGCTGCTCAAGGAGTAGTGAGTGTCCAGCCGGCCGTGCGGAAGCGAGGAGGGAGGGAGAGTCGAGGATGACGACCAGGGAGGGTGATGGCCTGGCGGAGGGGATGCTGCGGCCGGACGGGGCCCGACGGCATGGAGAGCGCTGGATGGGTTATTGGGCGGCCCAGCAGGAGCTGAGGGGACAGCCAGGGCCGGACAGGGCCGGAGGGGGGCCGAACGGGGGTAGAGAGGGAGGGATACAATACGTGAGGTGGGGCCCAGGGGGCAGCGAGGACCGAGTAGGCCTGAGGAGAGGCTGAGGGGACAAAGAGGGCCAGGCAGGCCTGGGATGAGGTCAAGGGGACAGTGAGAGCGGGACAGGGCATGAGGAGGAATCGAGAGCGCTGGANTTCCTCTCCCTGGGGAGCCTCCCCGTCCACGTGTTCTCGCAGCGCTCTAGTTCCACTCTGCACTGGAAGGGAAGCTCCCTGAGGACAGGGGCCGCGGCTGTGTGATTTGTGCATGTGGCCGGTACCCGGCACACACAGACGCCTGAATGAGTATGGCTGTGACTGAGTGGGTCTCAGTGGGCCGCTCTCTTGTGTTCGAAGTTTGCTCTCTCCTGGGGGTAGCTCATTTTTCTTAGGCCTCAGGCACCAAAGCGGATGAGGTCATTGGCACCTGCTAAACTGCATAGATTACCAGTTAAAAATGAAAGTAGAGGATTTCCCTGGTGGACCAGTGACTAAAACTCCACACTCCCAATGCAGGGGGCCCAGGTTCAGTCCCTGGTCAGGAAACTAGATCCCACATGCCACGACTAAGACTTGATGCAGCCAAATAAATAACTATTTAAAAAAAAACTAATAACACGAAGGCAGAGGAATATACTACCTTAAAAAAATAATAATAAAAAGTGCTCATGCTTTATATACCTGCTGTTCTGTAACCTGAGATAAGAATTGAATAGAAGAAATTATTCTGTCCTGAAAGGCAGGTGGCCCTGGGGCCTTCCTGGCCACCTGGAACTGACCCCAGCATATCAGATCATCTTGGATCCCCTATTCCAAGTCAGTCAGCCAGTCATTCTGGTCCAGTCTCAGAGACATTGCATCCTTGCAGGGTGTAGCGTCGTGCCCTGGGCCCAGGGAGCTCTGGAAGGGTGTGTAACGACAGTGTGGAGACTGAGCCGCGGCGGGTAGCCCGGGGCCGCCTCTGCCGTGCTGTTCCTGGNCTGTTCCAAAAGCTCGTGGTTCCAAGTAAACATCTTAGGACTTTTCTTTTTCCCTTCTTCCAAGAGGAGAGACTGGGGATAGGGGGATGGGGGAAGAGGGGAGATTGGATGTATACGTGCAGAACTTTCAGGGAAACCGTACTTCCTGGAGGGGAGGACAAGTGGACAGCATTGAGCCAGAAGGCCAGGAAGTCAGGAAGTGGGAGGTGTCTGGAAGTGGGAGATGTCCGAGTGGAGAGCAACTGGTGGACCTCACTTGGTAGCCAGGCAGGTGTGCTGAGAGCTGTTCCCATTTTGCCAGTGAAAGGACTTTGCCCCGTTCTAGCTGGCCTGCTCCTTGGAGGTGTTTAGGACATAATGTGGAGTTTTGGATAGCAAAAGGAAGAGACCCAGGTGTCATCGCAGCTTGACACATCATCTGAAGAGCTTTATTTCAAAGCCCCTCCACTCTGTTACTTGACATCCAGTCTGATGCTGATTCAGCCAGAGCGCAGTTTTGTGTGGTGAGGAGGAAGAATCTTGCTTGGGAAGCCAGCAAGAGGACGGTCGGGTGCACTTTGAATTTTAATCTTGACTGTCCAGATGACAGACTTTTCGCACTGTCCTGATTCTTTTGTCTATTCCCAGTCGAATCCTAGCATCCTTAGAAACCTGTAGTTTTTGTGCAGATGGTCAGGCAGGGAAGGGAAGGGACCTTCAGAAGAGATCTGAGCGAGTTTTGAAGAGAGAGCCTCCCCTCCCAGTCTTTGTTCTCCTTCCCTTGAAGCCCGCCAGGAAAAGGTCCAAGGTGCCAGGGATGCAGAGCCCACTTGGCATCTGCATTTCCTTCCTGCTCAACTTGTGCCCTGAGTGTGTTCGGGCATGTGTGTGTGTGTGTGCACATCCTTGGATGGGGGGTGGGGGTGCCCAGAGGGGGGCATTGGAGACGCTTGGCTGTGGCTGCAGCACTGCAGCTCTAGAGAGACTGCGAGTGAAGGTCACACTGAAGTGAGCGAGGCTCCAGTCCCAGCCCCGCACAGCCTCTGTGGCCCCATCCTTTGCAGTCGCACCCTATTGCTGCTAAAGTGGTTTTGCTCCCAGGGAGCCAGGGAGAAGCACCTGGGTGTGTTGCTGTCCTGTCGCAGCGTTAGAGCATCCTGTCAGGAACTGCCTGATGCAAGTCTCTTTCGGGTGGAGACTCAGTGCCCCCCAGGGTCTGAAGGTTGCCCAACACTTCCTCTCGCAGAATTCTCCTGGATTTGATTTCTGCAAACTCTTGGATGTGATTTTTTTTTCCCATTGTTCTTGAAGATAAAAGGTGTATTGTTTTCTAGGAAGTTTCTTCTGAGGGTGCAGAAATTGTGGCCTCCACGTTGGAAGTATTTCTCTGTGCTGTCAGCTCTCCCTGATGGGAGGAGAGCATAAGGGGCAGCTTCCAAAAACCTGCAGGGTTTATGTTATTGGAGTCATCCTAGAGGAGGAGAGTTAGCCGGCAGTAAAGACTTGAAACCCATGTTATTTTTCCTGCTACTTTCCTGCTCCGTGCCTTGCCTTGACTGAGATGTTTTTCTCAGACCCCTCTGGGTGCCTCTTGCTGTCTGGGGACCTTTGCGGAACTAGAGAATAGTGAGCAGGCTTTTTACCAGCCTGGAGCAAGGGTCCCGATTGGCCCAGGAAGGAGAGTGGAGCACGCAAGATGCAGGAGGCTCCAGGGGCTCCCAGCTAGGGTCTGGGAATGGAGAATCTGAGCTTAGGAGCTGGCTTGATTGGTAGGAATACAGCCAAGCGTTTTCGTCTCAACTCTCAGACCCCAGGGCTCTGAGCTGGAGGTTGGCCACTGCTCTGCGTTACAAATGCAAGCCACCCTGAGCAGGGCCCTGGCCCTCACACTTCTCCGTGTGTGTGGAGTTCTGACCGGTCTGGGGCTTTGCTGGTCATGGCTTCTGCATCAGGTGACTGACTGCCGGTTCCCCCAGCAAAATCGGCCGCCATGGAAATGGAGAAGAAGGAAAAGAAAGTGATGGGTTGGGGTGCCTTTGGACAGCTTCTGGAGGTCAGAACACGAGTTAGGTGTCCTCTCTTGGTGGCTTTGTGGTAGTAATAGCTGACCCTGAGATGGTTGGTGCATGCTCTTAGGGTGATTAATGCTCCGAGGAACTTGGCCCCTGCCTGCCTTTTCATGTT
Source organism: Neotragus pygmaeus (assembly GCA_006410875.1). Lineage (NCBI taxonomy): Eukaryota > Metazoa > Chordata > Mammalia > Artiodactyla > Bovidae > Neotragus > Neotragus pygmaeus. Next base: position 135,412 of record SJYV01041068.1, on the reverse strand, counting down.
GAGGGCTGCTGTTGGGAGGTGGGGTCCCCAGAGATGTCAGTCTCCAGGGCCTGCTTGTTTGGGCCTGAATCCCCATCTTGGCTTCGGAGTGTACAGGGATGGGTCCTCTTGTGTTACACTCCTGTGTTAACAGAGAGAGGCAGACCCACCAGCAAGTCTTGTTGGAGAAGGTATTTGTCGGGGAGAGGGAGGAGAAGACAGCTCCAAACATGAGCCAGGGGCCTAAGAAGTACCTGGTGAGGGGATGGGTGTGCGCTGAATCACAGGGCTCTGAATGGGGTGCCAGAAGGGACTGAGGTTCCCGCCTTGAAGCACTCAGGAGGCCGTTCTCTGCTGGGGTTCTGAGAGTGAGTGCAGTGTCACGGGCAGCAACACATTCAGTACTGTTCCAGGATGATGCTTTCAGAGCCCCAGGCTGACCCTCTGTTTCCCTTCTCTTGCAGTCGAGTCATCCTACCTGTGTCTGTAGAGGAGGTAAGTCCTTTTTCCTCTTTTTACCCAGAGTTGGAGATGCTTGCTTATGACCCTCAGCTCAGCCAGGCTCCAGGCAGCCCACGCTAGTATCTCCGCATGGTTTTCGTGTTTGTCCTAGCATGGAGATAGTCAGTACTCAGTGTGAATTTTCCTGATGCGATATTTAGTTGCGGGAAGGCACTTAATGTATCTGACCAACTGTGTGTGACCTGCCTCGAGCTGTTGGCAGGCAAGATAACTGTGGATAGACACAAAACCAGCCCCCACCCCCCACCTGCTGGAACTCTGCCCGTCTGGGGACATGTTACTGAGGAGATTAAGGACATGCATTTCTGAGACCTCCGTGACTTGACAGGGAGGCGTGCCTAGCCCTCTCTGGTTGTGCAGCAGACCAGCAGGGCTGAAATCTCCGAGGCCCTTCCTCACCACACTTAGGTGACTGGTAGGAAGGCCGAGGCCAGAACCCTCCTTTTATGGAGGGCAGAGAATGACAAATGGGCTTGGCTTGGCCTCTGTCCTTTTATGGTTCTTGGGCCCGACGTCCCTGTGAATGGCGATCTGGCAGGATTGACCTCAGGAAGGTTCATAGGCCGAGCTGACTCAGAGTCGGCCTCCGGAACAGCAGAACACTGCCCTGGAGCCTCCCTCGTCCCGCCCTTCCTCTGAAGTTCCTTCTCGCTCCTCTCCCAGCTCAGCCTTGTTCTTTGATCCCTTCGGAACCGCCAGAGCCCTCAGCTTCCAGCTGAGCTAAACTTAGGGTGAAGCTGCTCGGCCACGGTGCTGCCTGCGGCTGCTCTTCGCTGCTGTGTCGGCTCCCTTGAGCACTTCCACCCGGCTCCACACAGGACACGGTCCTCTGCAAGATGAGACTGGGCCAACAGAGCCCGCGGCACACTCAAGATGAGAGGGAGGGTGGGCAGGCATCGGCCCCCCGGGGTGGGCGGCATCTCCGATGAGAGCTATAGAGACTTGGGGGAGGGCTCAGGGGTGGACCTCAGATACGACAGGGGAGTTCCAGGAGAGGAAGATAAGAGAAATGAGACTTGAGAGGCTGGGCAAGGGGATGGCTGGGTGGATGCTGTGACCCCTGAGATGTATTGGGGGCCTGGGAATCACGTGCCTGGGCTGATAGCTGTTGGCTTGGGGGGTGGAGGGTGGTCCCTGCTAACCCATCTCTTTTGGGGTCCTTGTTCTCTTTATGAAAAATAGCAAGTGATGATTTTCCAAACCAGGAGACCAGGCAAGAAGGCCCAGCATGTCACTTGCCCTGAAACTCTGCTCTTGGGGGTTCGGTGACTCCCTCTCTGCTGAACAGCAAGGTCCCATTACCCCAGTGAGGCAAATGTCCCCCGGGAATTCAGGAGCACCTCAAAGTGGCATTTAGGGGTGAAACAGATCTTTTCTTACAGGGAGTTTCTGGACTTTAATGACAAGTGGAAGTGTCTGAACGAGGCGGCAGATGCAGGAGGTCCGGCGCTTGTCCGGGGCAGCTCCGGGCCGATTGCTCATGGTGGGGCCATGAAGGGCGGGAAAAGGGAAGACACCTTGAGAGCGTCTGCAGTTGCTGGTTTTCAGTTTGCGATGGCTTGTTTGTTCTTTGTTTTTTTGGAGCCTTGAGGAAGTGGTGAGGTGGAGTGAACCGAGCCTGAAAGCAGAAGCTTGGGAAGCAAGCACAGGTCGGGATACATCTGTAAGCCTGATGATGGTCAACCCGTTCCCAGCCAGAAACCACGAATGAGGAAGCGGTGCTTGGCCTGTGTCGGGTTTAAGCAGGAGCTGCTCTTTGGCTGGCTGAACCTTAGTTCCAGAAGATCAGAAAATCTTGGGTGGGGAAGCCCTAGAAGAAATAAGTAATGAGCAGCCTTCTCAGAGCCTTTATCGATAGCCCGTCCTGACTGGAAACAGCNGGGTTTAAGCAGGAGCTGCTCTTTGGCTGGCTGAACCTTAGTTCCAGAAGATCAGAAAATCTTGGGTGGGGAAGCCCTAGAAGAAATAAGTAATGAGCAGCCTTCTCAGAGCCTTTATCGATAACCCGTCCTGACTGGAAACAGCCCAGTGTCATGTGGCAGTTGGATTCACTTCCCAGGTGGAGGCCCTTGGAGCTTTATCATTTGGGAAGGGGAAGAGAAGAGAGAAGACCCTGTCTTCATGACCGTCCCGGTGGCTTGAGTCAGCGTTTGGGGTGAATCGGCTGTGGCTGGCCAGAGCCTTTGGCCTAACTGGGCAGGGTTTCTAGACGTTCCGCAGCAGAGCCAGAGAGCCCTGGCCCTTTAACGTGCAGTGTCCGCCAGCGGTTTCTTACTCAGTCCAGCCCGCCTGTGGATGGGGCTGTTTTACTTCTCCTTTCCAGAGATGCATGGCACCAGGCCCCTTTGGTACCGGGCTTGGCAGGGCCATGGGGGTGGGACCAACAGCTGCGCTGTTTTTCATGACATGTTTCAGGCCCACCCACCGCATCTTCCCGGCTCCCACTTCCAGATTGCCAGCGTGGTGGGGCCTTTGTTTTCCTTAGTTCTTGGGAGCAAAGGAACAGCTCTCCAGGGCAGGGAGCACTGTTCTGGCCAGAGGAGGCTGCAGTCCTGTTCTCCCCAAGGCTCTATCTGATTTGATGTTCTGACCCTGAGCCTCCACCTCTATCCCATCAGAGTCTGGTTGCTTTCCGTTTTTGCAGGGTGTGGAGCCCCGGTGCCAAAGGGAAAAGTGTCCCTCGCTGGTGGCTTGTGGAGGCCAGTCTTGCTCACCCCTTTGGATTAACAAAACCGCCTTCACATGTCTCATTGGGATTAAAGGATCAGAATATCAAGAGAGATTAAAAGGGAAAGATGCCAGCCCAGCACACTGATCCTCTTAGAGCCTGCCCTCTGATTCCTGCAGCTGAAGAGGAACCAAAAGAAGAGGATTAGTCAATGCTCGGGCCCCTCCCCAGGCAGCACCACCAGCCAGCAACCCAGTCCCCTCCACGGGGCCCTTTCCCCAGCCTGCCCTTCAGGATTGCTGAGTCAGTGGTTAGATGTTCTCATGACTCTGAAACAGACTCACTGCTACTGCTTAGGATCCCCTGGCTTAGCCAAACCCTGACCCACTTGCTAGGGGTTTTTATGGATGCCTCTGTTAGGGGTTGGACTTGGAAAGGCACTTGGGAAGACAGCTTGGGATTCCCTGGGGGCACTGAGGCATCCCTGATGTAACTCTGGAGTAGCAAGGTCAAGGTGACTGGCTCTCACCCAGACGTGCCTCTTCACAGGATCTCCTGAGCCTTGCCGGTTAACTTGGGTCTTTCTTTGGCACCTTGTACTGTGCTTTGGAAGGTGGGTTCTTCCAGCCTCATGGTGAACAGTGAGTCTTGGCGTGCTGCTTCACCTTGCAGGTTTTGCCCAGAAACGTCCCTGCAGAGCTCGGGAGGCTGCCGGCTAGAGCGGCCTTCCAAGGCTGAGGCGGAGCGGGGGAAGCCGCAGTGTTCCTCGCTGCTGCAGGCAGTAGCTCCCGCGGCGGCTGCCCAGAAACACAGCTTTTCTGCTTTAATCTCAAGGAGAGAAAGACCAGGAGCTTGGGGAGAGAGTGTGGAGGGGTGAGGGAAACCTCGATCCCCACGTCTCCCCCAAACTATAATCAAGTACCTTTTTCTCTTTTCCTCATAACTCCCTAAACTGCTGTGGCTCGTGGCATTGGCCATGACAGGGAAGAGGCATCCTTTGGCATAGGTGTAACTTACTGCTTTAGCAGCTGCTGTTTATTCCCTTCTCACCTTGTTTTCCCCTCTAAACAGAAGGGCCAGGCCTGGGCACTGCCCAGGTCATTGGCCCTCATACCATGTTGTCCTGAGGGGATCAGAGGAGGCCAGCAGTCTTGACTGGTGACTTGATAGGGTGGCATGTGACCCAAATAAAGGAAAACTAGGCTTTGGCCACCTAATAAGTGCCAACCTAGAGGGTGCATCTGGCCAGCACCATGGGATAGGAATCTGTGCTATGGAATATGAGAAGCAGGGCACTTGCTTCAGCCCCACCAGGAATCAGGAAAGCATCAGGAGATTTGGTTGCCTGCAAGACTTCTCCCTGAGGTGCTGGCAGGGGAGGAGGGGCCCAATGCTGGAGCAGAAGCAAAAAGATGAGGCCGTGTAACAGCAGGGGTTGTAGATTTCACGGAGCATTGGATGCATTTGTTTACAGACAGTCACGTCTGTTAAGGGGGATGGGATAAAGAGACTTCTAGCAACCAGCCTGATCTTGTTTGGGGATCTGGGACTGGAGTCAGGGACAGAGCAAAAACTACCTTGGATTCTATAATCTATATTCTGGATAGTGGTGTGAAATGAAGTATATTCACCTGCCTCCTTAAACCTTGAAGGAGGATGTGAAAAAGGGAAGGACGAAATTAGACACCTCTGACGGCTAAAGAAGGGCCACAGAGCAGCGTTGTCAGTGGCTCTGGGGGGGATATGGGCCAGGCCACGTTAGGAACTGCGGGATGAGCTCCCAGATTCAGGGATCCAAGAGCCATCTCAGTGGACAGCTCCCCGCAACAGGACTGTGTGCAGCCCTCAAGGAGACCGTGCGTTGGCAGTAACTCCCCTCTCTCTTCCTTCAGTATCAAGTAGGGCAGCTGTATTCTGTGGCTGAGGCCAGCAAAAATGAAACGGGTGGTGGTGAAGGCGTGGAGGTCCTGGTGAACGAGCCCTATGAGAAGGACGGCGAGAAAGGCCAATACACGCACAAGATCTACCACTTACAGAGGTAGGTGCCCCGCAGCAGAGCCGGGGTGGGGCTGCTGTCGGAGTGCAGACGGCGGCTCACTGCGGGTGTTCCTGGTGTTGGCCGGTCACTCAAGCGGCTTCACCTGTGACAGTGGGTAGGGGTGGTGGTTCTTGGCTCTTTTAAGGGCTGTCTGTCTGTCTGTTTCTAAAGTATTACGTGCCCCACCAGGCTCCTAGTCCCCAGAAGGGATAGTGCTTATCTTCTTGTGGGCCCTTTCATTGTCTGTGAGTACAAAGAGTGTGTGTGTGTGTAAGTGGGTGTTCATTTCCTTTATTGTTGTGTTATCTGACAGAGATGGGATCTCTTCTTTCTTTTCTTATCATAGCTGTTTCACTGTCAGCATATTTGGCCTCTTTTAAAGCACATGCAGTCTATGAACAGACGTACTGGCAGTGGTTTTGCCAGTCTTGAAATATATTTACCCTTATTTCCACATGTTCACAGGCAGTCCTCCACTAAAACTCCTTCTGCACAGATCCTTTGATAAGTTTAGTGTGTGTAAATCTATAATAAATTGTGCCTAAAAGTAGAATTGTGGCTTCAGATAGTATTTTAAATTCTGATGTTATGAAATCGGGTCCTGGAGACATTTTGGTACCTCTCTTTACCTTAAAGCTGTTAAGTATTTAAAAGTATTGCACAAACCAATTTGGGTACCAGAATCTGTTGCAAATCACAATTACTGAATCCCTAACCAAGACAGTAATTTTTCAGTAAGCTGTAAACTGGCCCAAAAGAACATTGAAAGTCATAGTAAACTTGGACCAGCTCAAGTGGATGTTGAATCAAGCTTGTTTTAGAAACAACCCACTACTGGAAAAAATAAGCCTTCAATTTCTTTTTACAATTGTGGGAAGATGTACACAACACAAAAGTCACTGTTTTTACCCTTTTTAAGTTAAGTGGCATTAAGTACGTTCGCACTGCTGTGCAACATAGACCTGAACCTCAATCTCTAGTCAATTCAACTGAAGAAAGCAGTTCCATTTTCATTTGGTAAAACTGCTAATTGAAGTCTGCTCTAGGGATATAGAAGTGCCAGCTCGGGGGGTGGTCCACGGTTCTGTGAGTGCCAGAGCGTGGAGAGCAACGCTGAAGTGGGGAAAAAAATCTCACCACGATCCCATTTCCTCACCATTGTGCTCTTTTGCCTCTACACCTCCCCTTTGACCTTTGAGCTGACTGCCAACCCATTCTTTCTGAGCCATTAATGAGAGTCAGGCTCAGGAAAAATCTTCCTTGTAGTGCATTCGTATTGGGTTGGCCAAAAAGTTCATTTGGGTTTTTCCATAAGATGCTGCAGAAAAACCCAACAGACTTTTTGGCCAGCCCATCATTTTTTAATGAGAACTTTGAAAAGAGATAGTGAGGCTGGTAGCGGGGGCCGGTTGGTTCCTCAAGACTCAGTCAAGGAAGGTCTACATGTAGAGGGTAGGCCCTGTCTCTCCCTCTTCCTTATGGAGAGGGTAGAAGCTTTGAACCTGCCTACCACTAGTCTTTTCATTGGCTAGGCCATGCAGCTTGTGGAGAGTTAGTCCCCCAACCAGGGACTGAACCTGGGTCCACAGCAATGAAAGCCCACGTCCTAACCACTTCACCACCAAGGAATTCCCTCCCCACCACTACTGTTAACTGCAAGACACCCAACTGCTATAAAAGAAAACTAAAACCAAACCAGCAGTGCTGTATGCCGTGGCCACCTCTCCATGAGGACCAAAGCCTTCCTGTCAGCTGTTAGTTTTCCCAATCAAAAACCACGGGTTCACCACACCCTTTTCCTTCTTCATCATATCACATCAAGTCCTTTTGGGTCCATGTCTTTGGTTATGCCCAGCGTTTCTCTTTCCTTCCAGTGTCTTGTCTAGATTACTTGCCACTTCTCCGCACAGCTCAGTATTCTGTCCAGATCTGTTGCTCCCCAGCTTTAAAGCTATAGATGGCCCTTTGGTCCGTCCTCTGTGGCGTAGATGCAAGATCTTCTGTGACTCAGCCTCCGCTCGTTCTCCTGTGTTCCCCACCGCATGCCTGATGCCAGTTACTCTGGACTTCTCTCTCTTCCCCCCAGCTTTTCCCATCCCAGCCCCGTCCTCTTGTCTAGCTCANCCTTCATCATATCACATCAAGTCCTTTTGGGTCCATGTCTTTGGTTATGCCCAGCGTTTCTCTTTCCTTCCAGTGTCTTGTCTAGATTACTTGCCACTTCTCCGCACAGCTCAGTATTCTGTCCAGATCTGTTGCTCCCCAGCTTTAAAGCTATAGATGGCCCTTTGGTCCGTCCTCTGTGGCGTAGATGCAAGATCTTCTGTGACTCAGCCTCCGCTCGTTCTCCTGTGTTCCCCACCGCATGCCTGATGCCAGTTACTCTGGACTTCTCTCTCTTCCCCCCAGCTTTTCCCATCCCAGCCCCGTCCTCTTGTCTAGCTCAGCCCTGCCCCCTCGCGGCTCTGTTCCTCTCCCTGGGGAGCCTCCCCGTCCACGTGTTCTCGCAGCGCTCTAGTTCCACTCTGCACTGGAAGGGAAGCTCCCTGAGGACAGGGGCCGCGGCTGTGTGATTTGTGCATGTGGCCGGTACCCGGCACACACAGACGCCTGAATGAGTATGGCTGTGACTGAGTGGGTCTCAGTGGGCCGCTCTCTTGTGTTCGAAGTTTGCTCTCTCCTGGGGGTAGCTCATTTTTCTTAGGCCTCAGGCACCAAAGCGGATGAGGTCATTGGCACCTGCTAAACTGCATAGATTACCAGTTAAAAATGAAAGTAGAGGATTTCCCTGGTGGACCAGTGACTAAAACTCCACACTCCCAATGCAGGGGGCCCAGGTTCAGTCCCTGGTCAGGAAACTAGATCCCACATGCCACGACTAAGACTTGATGCAGCCAAATAAATAACTATTTAAAAAAAAACTAATAACACGAAGGCAGAGGAATATACTACCTTAAAAAAATAATAATAAAAAGTGCTCATGCTTTATATACCTGCTGTTCTGTAACCTGAGATAAGAATTGAATAGAAGAAATTATTCTGTCCTGAAAGGCAGGTGGCCCTGGGGCCTTCCTGGCCACCTGGAACTGACCCCAGCATATCAGATCATCTTGGATCCCCTATTCCAAGTCAGTCAGCCAGTCATTCTGGTCCAGTCTCAGAGACATTGCATCCTTGCAGGGTGTAGCGTCGTGCCCTGGGCCCAGGGAGCTCTGGAAGGGTGTGTAACGACAGTGTGGAGACTGAGCCGCGGCGGGTAGCCCGGGGCCGCCTCTGCCGTGCTGTTCCTGGGGCAGGTTGCAGGTGCATGTTGGTAGCCGGCGGAGCTGGGGTGGCAGGCTCTGACTGCTGGCTCTTCGCATGCAACCAGGGTAACCTGCTGGTCTCGTGAGAACTTGAGTGTCAACTCCCCAGTGAAGAGACTGGAACTGTTGCCTGGACGGTGTGCCACAGAAGCCCACTGTCTTTAACTCTCTCCCCTGTTTCTCTTCGTAACCCTTTTCTCACTACAGCAAAGTGCCCACGTTTGTTCGAATGCTGGCCCCAGAGGGAGCCCTGAATATACATGAGAAAGCATGGAATGCCTACCCTTACTGCAGAACCGGTGAGTGCAGACCTGCTGTGGATGGAGGGTGTGGTCAGGTAGGCCCTGGGTGGCAGTGAGTGGGGGTTTTGTCTCCCGCCTTCATTTTCCAGACTAGAGCAGTGGAAGGATGAGCCTGGGCTCTCGCTTCAGGCTGGTGGTGGTGGCAGTGCTATCTAGCGCGACTTATCAGCCAGCTGGGTGGGAACCACCACATAGCCCTGGCCCAAGGTGGCACAGAACCACTCCCTCCTGTTTGGGGATGGTATGATGACTTTGATTGTTTTTACTCATTACAAGAGTAATGTCCTCTGGGTCGGTTTCGGAGAATACATATAAACAGAAGAAAATAATCACCCATGATCCTTCTGTTTTCTAGTCACTGTTAGCATTTTAGTGTCTTTGTTTCTAATCCTTTTTTAAAATGCTTTTATATACGTGTGTGTGTGTGTGTGTGTGTGTGTGTGTGTCTGTAAAGCCTCCAGACATGTTTTCCAGACAAATTTTGGGTCAAATTTTACTATTAACTTGCCCATTTTTACTCAGTAGATGGAAAACCTATTTTCTGTCACTACCTATAGTCTATTTTTTAAAATTGGTTAATGGTTGCATAGAATTCCATTGTTTGAACATGCTAGGGTCTTTTTACAGACCCTCCCTTATTGTTAGATGCTGAAATTTCCCGTCTTAATGGTATATATTCATGTTTGGCTTGAAAGCAGCAGTGAGGTTCAGGGGCTCTTGAGAGAGGCCGTCCAGGACGTCCCTGCTGGTCCAGCGGTTGACACTGCATGCTTCCACTGTAAGGGTCATGGGCTCAATCCCTGATCGTAGGAAGTAAGATCCTGCATGCCATGTGGCCAAAAGATTTTTTTTTTTTTTTAAAGAGAGGGGCAGTCATAGGAAAGAGCCTGTTAGGGTTACCTTCTTGCCCAGGGGAAGGACCAGGCTTATACACCAGAAAACATAGCAAGAATAACCCTGATATTATTGGAGAAGTGTTAAAATTAGCCCAATGTGTGATGACAAAGGATTCAGAAACAGCTATCCCCCAAGTATGTCATGTAACACCTGCCATCCGCACACCAGATTTGAGGAGGGGAGGCCCAGCAAGAGGGAGATCACTGATAAGAGCCATGAGTCAGCGCCTTCCACTTGACCAGCATGTTCTATAGTTGAAGGTGAGAGTGGGAGCGGAAGGCTTCTCTTAATCTTCACTAGTCTCGTCTCTGGGTTTTCTATTCTAGACGTTCTGGGATTCCCTTTTCAAAATTCCTAAGTCTTGAGGGTTGTTTCGAAGTAGACCTCTTGGACAGCCCATGCTGTTACTGATGTATATCCTAGGTGGGGGTTCCCTCGAGGTCCCTGGAATTTAACTGTGAGTTATGAGGATTTCCATCCAGCCAATCTGCATTTGTTGGTGAAGGCAGTTTGGCTGTGAGGTTCTCCTGCCAGCCCCTGCTTACTTGTACTATGACACTTGCCTGTCTCATTTGTGGGGACCCAGCACTCCCTAGATTGTATCTGATGAGGAAAATGTGTGTGGTCCTCATCTTGTTGAAGGAATGACTGCTGTCTAGAGACAGGGTCATTGCTCTCTGGTCATTGTTCATTCAAGAACCTTGTATCAGGAGATGCTCAGTCATTGGTGGGGCCTGGCATGTGTAATGCTTAGAGTTTTATTGTTATAGCTGAAAACGCAAACATCACTGTTCCCTAAGCATCAGACAGAAAGCTGTTCAATTCTTGGAAAAGAGGCACACGCACACTTTCTTAAAAGACACACAGTGTGCACCATGGCTGGGTGCGTCTGGCCTGGGGCCAAGAGTGAATTTTCCTGATGTCTCAGAGAGTTGCATTGAGCATGCGTCATAAGAACCTTGGCCACCTTGGCATAAAGGAGGCAAGCGGGCAGTGTGGACTGCTGCGTGCCCGGGGCGGGGTTCTGGGTTCACAGCTTGTGCCCGCTGAGCCGCTGCTGTCCTCTGTAGTTCTGGGGAAAGTGAGCTACAGATGACAGGGGCATTTTTCTAGATGCCTCATGTTCGTTAGCATCTTGTTTTGATCCGTGGCCAAAAGAAGAGAACCAATTTCTAAATATCCCATGGAGAGGAGAGGCAGGGAGTGAGGGATAGGAGGTTGGCTTCTTCAGTGGGTGCTGACTTTACATTCAGAACCCACCACCATGCAGTATGAGTGTCTTGAATCTTAGATCTGTTCAGTTAGACATGGGTCTTTTAAAAAGAGCTCTGAACAAGGAAGGCTGTGTCCAGTTCCTGCTGGGGACTGGTGGGAGAAAGATGATTAGTTCAGAACTCTTAGGCTGGCCTAAGCAGATCAGAGTTTGAAGAGAGAGGGATAATGGAGCATGGAGTGAAATTCCACATGTCTTTTGGAAGGTTCTGACCTTGTTCTGAGTAGAAGGAAGATGGATTTGCAATATTCTACTCATTCTCACTCTTTCTGTCCTCTTAACCTTATTTTTCTTTATTTCTTATCCCCCGCTGCTCATGAGTTGGGACATGAGGAGAGGGTAAGATGGGCCTGGGCCTGTGAATGATAGCAGGAAGAGACACTTACTTTTAAGCACATTGACTAAAACTGGGATGATTCCGAGTTTAGCATGGCCCCTGTGCAAATGACACACAAATTCATGAAGCGCTTCATGAAAAAGGAAAGAAAGTAGGACGAGGGAAATAAATATTTCTCCTCCTGCCTCTCCCTCTAACCTTAACCCTGTCTGAATACAGTCTCAATAAAGCCATAGTTTTGGGAGGGTTTCTGTTTTTGTTTTTTGCTACACCACACAGCATGTGGGATCTTAATTCCCTGTCTTGGGGTCGAACTTATGCCCCTTGCCTTGGAAGCATGGGAAGGATCTTACTGGTCTCATTGGAGAGCCCTGTTTTCCAACTGCAGAGAGTTTCCTGAGGCTCTTCTAGACTACCTAGGGTTGCAGTTTGAAGAAAAGAGAACTGTCTGAGTGCAGAGGTGTTTGGAAGCAGGGAGGCTGGAAAAGATTAGGGAGGATTGTCTGTTCACTCACATTAGCATGAAAGGCCATTAAAAGAGGGTCATCACCCCTGTACATTCACAATTTGTCAGAACTGAGTGGATCTGCTTCTCGGGATCCTAGAAAAAGCTGATATCCAAAGACATCCCCCACCCTTGCCCTCCCCGAAATGCCAAAATATTAAGTTATACTGAAATACAAAATGACTAATGAAACCAGATATTCCTGTTTGCCAAGTAGGACTTTCTTTCCCTGTGGGCTCATCTACTCAGGAAACTAAATTCCAGCGTGTAGTGGAGAACATCATCCACTTGCTTAAGTGATCAGACCCTCGTGTCTATTGATCAGCACAGTCCATCCCGGCAGAGGCCAAACAAGGAGAAGGCTGCTCGGGGAGCATAGACTCAGAATCGGGTGGTTTGTTGGAGAACCCTGGTGATGCGTGTCATCAGACCAGGCCAACCTGACACTCAGGGTGGGGCTGCTAGACAGGCCTGGTACAGCGCCAGAGAACTGCTGCCAAGCTGGTCTCTTTGGACTCACCCTTGATGGATATTACACCTATCATTTCCTTTTTTTTAAACGAATAACAGGGCAGTTATTTCAATAAGCTGTTTAGTTATCACCTTGATCTGTTGCTTTCTTCCGAGTAACTTCCGTTGGATTCAGGGAGCTTACTGAGATCGTCTCTTGGGTTGTTTTCTTTTTCTTTCTGTCCTTTCTTTTTAAACAATTGTCCCTTTATTGATTTTACTGGAGTGTAGCTGATTTACAGTGTTGTGTTAGTTTCAGGTATATGTACAGCATAATGATTCTGTTATACATCTACAGATATTCTTTCTTTTTCTGATTCTTTTCCCATGTGTTATTACAGAATATTGAGTAACATTCCCTGTGCTATATACACCTGGTTCTTGTCAGTTATTCTTGGGTTATTTCCATAGGAGGTGGATCTTATCCCTTATGTTTCAACTTGTCTTCATCTCAGTCTCAGAGATAACCTTAGTTTCAGTTTTGGAGTCAGGGAGCTTGACTATTAGCCCTGCGTGCCGTCAGAGGGGGCAGTGGTGGCATCCTTCCGAAATTGCACCAACTCCTAAATTCAGAGAGTACAGAATGATCTGAGCTGTGGTCAGGAGGAGAGCTAGTCCGTTCCCCAGTGACATTAGAGCTGCCGTCATTTTCTCTGATAAATAATTGAACGGTGCTTTCCGAGGGGGTCTCATTACAATGAGCAGGAGTGTGGCGGGTGAGAGGTTTGGCTACCGTGACAGGAAGGATGCAGAGGGCAGATAGACAGCGCCTGGCCTAGGGCGCCCTGCCCTGTGCCCCTGGAAGCAGGGGGCGGCCAGGAGGAGGGGTGCACCAGGGGGTGGTCTGACAGCAGAGCCGTGAGTCTCAGTGCTTCAGCTCATCAGGGCTGCTCCTCGTCCTTGCCCAGCTGGGAATAGTCCCGAGGAGCCAATAGTGGCATCTCTTTAATGAAATCCCATATTTGGCCTTCGGGGACTTGGGTATGAGTAAAACTCGGAGGTCGGCGCATTTGAGGTCCCAAGTGCACTTGCTGGGACTTGGAGGGTGACCGTGCATAAGCCCCAGGGAGTGGAAAAGTCTTTGCTTCCATGGTCCCAGGGTGAGGGGTGGAAATTTTATTCATCTTCATTAATCTTTTTCTCTCTTCTTTCCATGTCCTTGCTGTGGAGCAGTTATCACAGTAAGTATTTTCAGGGGGATTGGGACTGTAGATGATGTATAAGGAAAGGAGAAAGAGACATGGAGCTGCCCTGGGGCCTCCTGGGTATTCCTGTCTTTGTCCTGGGTGCCCTTTGGGGCTTTTGAGGCTTCATCCTTTCAGTCCTGATGAGGAACTTGTTAATTCGCACCGTCCCCTCCTGCTTGAAGCTGCATTGGCAGGTGGCTTTGTAGGTGCTGTAGCAGTCAGGACTGTGGAGCCCTAGCCCCAGGTCTCACCTGTACAGAGTGACGCATGGCTCTCCCCTGCTCGCCCTGGGCCTGGCCTCCTCAAGGCTCTACAGAAAACTCCAGTGCCACTGATCAGGGCGTTCCCATTTGGGCATCTGTTGACCCAGTGAGCACTGGCGCTAGGCAGAATTATGACATCAGCCTGGTTTCTTCTCCTTGCCCAGCCCCTCTGTCAGCGGCCCCTTCTGTCCTCCCTGTAGCATCCTCATCCAGGTAAACACAGGAAGTTTCAGGGAGCCTGATTCCCACTGAGGAGTTAGGGGGTTAACGTGTTCCTCCTTTAAGTAGTTCCAGTTTTTAAAAAGCACTAAGGGAAGAAGATGATAATTAGTATGAAGGCTTAAATGGCTGAGAACTTCAGGCCTCAGCAGAAGGCTGGCTGGTGGCGGGGGAAGGGGGGCAACACGCTTGGATGGCCAGGCAGTCTCCCCGTGCTCTTCCCACGCTGCCAGTCAGCCTGTACACCCTGCACATGAGGTGAATGCTAGAGATACATGGATTACGTACATGGATTTTGCAGTCAGACAAAACTGAGTTTGAGGCCCAGGTCTGTGGTTATCTCTGTGGCCTTGGGAAGTCCGCTCTGAACTTCAGTTTGCTCGGATGTGAGGTGAGGGTCCTCACAGGCTGAGGTGAGGACTGAGTGAGGTGCCGTGCGCCTGGCGCACTGCGGGCTCCTGGTACAGTGAGCTGTCAGGACAAGGCAGAGGCTGGGGTCCCTGCCTGCCCTGAGCGGGTGGCGAGGGGGTGGCTGCTCTGCGGCTGTGAGCCGAGTGGCTGCAGGTGTCCTCTCCGCCTCCTACAGNTGTACACCCTGCACATGAGGTGAATGCTAGAGATACATGGATTACGTACATGGATTTTGCAGTCAGACAAAACTGAGTTTGAGGCCCAGGTCTGTGGTTATCTCTGTGGCCTTGGGAAGTCCGCTCTGAACTTCAGTTTGCTCGGATGTGAGGTGAGGGTCCTCACAGGCTGAGGTGAGGACTGAGTGAGGTGCCGTGCGCCTGGCGCACTGCGGGCTCCTGGTACAGTGAGCTGTCAGGACAAGGCAGAGGCTGGGGTCCCTGCCTGCCCTGAGCGGGTGGCGAGGGGGTGGCTGCTCTGCGGCTGTGAGCCGAGTGGCTGCAGGTGTCCTCTCCGCCTCCCACAGAACGAGTACATGAAAGAAGACTTTCTGATTAAAATTGAAACCTGGCACAAGCCCGATCTTGGGACCCTGGAGAACGTAAGTAGCGCTTCCCAAGCCCCCCGAGGGCTCCAGGCCTCAGGACAGGGTGCTGAGACTCTACCCTGCCAAGGGGTCTTCACCGCGGTACCCTTTTTCTTGGCCAGGAAGCCCACAGCCTGTGCCTAGATCTGTTTTACCAGCATGGGATTGCTCTGTCTCTACTCTGAGAAATATGATCTCCAAGATGTTTTCAAGGACCTTCTGCTAGTGCTGGGATTGGTCTAAAATGCAACTCCTGGCACAGAAGAGCTAAAGTTCTATAACATCAAAATGAGCGAATCCCCTGACCACCCAGTGGTTAGGACTCGGCACTTTCACTGCCTGGACCTGGGTTCAGTCCCTGGTCAGGGAACTAAGATCCCACAAGCCACATTGTGCAATGCCCCCCCACACTCCTGAAAAAAAGCCTATCGAAATCACAACCTCTGTAGAGCACAGTTTGCCAGTAACTCCTCAGATTTAAAATATACCTGTCCCTTACTCCAGCAATTCCACACCTAGGAATTTATACTATAGTTATGTTTTCATATATGTGAAATAACTTAATATACAGGGAGATTCATTGCTGCATTTTGGTGTTTGTTTAGTCACTACATCATGTCCAACTCTTTTGTGACTCCACAGACTGTAGCCTGCCAGGCTCCTCTGTTCGTGGGATATCCCAGGCAAGAATATTGGAGTGGGTTGCCGTTTCATCCTCCAGGGACTCTTCCCAGCCCAGGGATCAAACTGAAGGCTCCTGCATTGGCAGGGTGATTCTTTACAACTGAGCCATTCTTGGTGTAGCCAAGGGTTAAAAACAACATAAGAGCCCACCAGTGGGATCCTGTTAAACATTGTGTAACCATGTAGCCATTTATTATGCAGCCATTAAAAAGAGCCAATAGGGAACAGTTTTCAAGAGATATTGTTCAGAGGGGAAAAAAATAATGTAAAATATGTGCTATCTTCTGTATTAAAAGAAAACCTCTACAGTGGTGGTACCTGGGACCTGACTGAGAGACATGCAAGAGAAAGAGTTACTTTTTATCACATCCTTTTGTACCCTTTAAACTTGTATCAGAATTTTGTGTCTCATACCACCTCTTTGAGTTAGTTAATTTTTATCTTTTTAAAGATCTTTTACTTTTTAAAAATGTGGACCATTTTAAAGTCTTCCTTGAATTTGTTACAGTGTTGCTTCTGTTGTTTTTTATGCTCCCGGGATTGCAAGGCAAAGTCTTAACCACTGGCTCACAGGGAAGTTCCAAGTTAGTTATTACTAATTTTTAAGAGCATCAAAATAAGCAGTATGTGGCTCAGCCTGCAGCATCCTCACAAGAGGAATATGCAATCTTTACAAAGGGGGAACACAGGGAAATGAAGAAGGTGCTAGGGGAGCCTGGAGAGTGTCTTGGGCTGCTGCAGTCATATTTAGCTTGGAAAATCAGAGCATTAGTTCCCAAATGTATGTCCACTTAAAATTCATTCACCCCTCCGACTCCTTTGGATCGTTTTGTATGTACTGGTAGGAATCTCATGACTATGGCTATGGGAACAGCTGCTGTTAGATGTCCATTCTGGGTAGAGGGTGTGGTAGCTATTAAACTGTACATAATGAGTGGTCACCCTTGTTCCTGCAGGTGCATAAATTGGAGCCTGAGGCGTGGAAACATGTGGAAGTCGTATATATAGACATTGCAGATCGAAGTCAAGTACTTAGCAAGGTAGGAACTATTCAGCTGTATGGGTGGCCTTTGAGATGCAGAAGTCACTTATGTCAGAGAAACCAAGGAATCATACCAACTTGAGTCAAAGGGAAGTTCTCTCTTGAGTATTTTATTATAAGTGTTAAGAATCACCTTATCGTGACTTGGGGATACCAACAAGCAAACAGTGGCCCAGATACACAGTCTTGTGCTTCTTGGCCTAATATCCCCACTCCTATCCTCAAAAGATGAGTGGATTTAAAACAAAAACAAACAAAAACTTTTCACTGAAGTATAACATATATAGCAACGTGAATAGATCCTAAGTGTGCATGTATATAGCTCACACTGAACATCCCCAGATATTTCTCAGACAGAAACACTAGCCCAGAGTATAGCCCTTTGAGTATTTTGTCAATTCTGGTTGTTTCATGTGAGTGGAGAGAAGCAGAGGTAGGGAAGGTTTAATAAATAAGCTCCTTCACTTTGGAAGATGCTTTGCCACTGTATGTGTATGCATGTGATTGGATATCTTTTGTTATTTTTGATAAGTAGATGGTATAAGGAGTTTGGTTTTTCCCTGGCCCACATTAGTTAATGCAGAGAAACAGCCCAAGAGTAAACTTTTGTTTCTGTTAATTAACGCACAGCATTGACTGCATTTTAAATCAGTGAAGGGAGATTGACAGTAGTACACAAGAGGATAAAGTCAATACCTTGAACATTTCCAATAATGATTTTATTAAAACAAGGCAGTTTAAAAACAAAAACAGAATGATCCAGAGAGAGGTGGGACTGGAATATTTCAGAAATGACTGGCTGGTTGCTCTCAGCTCCAGCTGCTGTTTTAGAATTACCTGTTTTTTAAAATTACCCTGTGTTGCTCAAGGGTCAACTGTATTTTGAAAACACCTTCCCTGGTGCTCTGGATGTTCACTCCAGGTTTCAAATCCCCATCTTAACCAGTGGAAATCCAGGCCTGCTCACACAGTCTGGTAAAACTGAAAACAAGCCCTGGCAGACAAAATCACAGAGAGCTCTCCTCAGAGGCAAATGTAAACAGTTCTGTATCTTGTTTATAGACTTTCCCATGTTTTCTTTGCGCCAGAAGCATCAAGAATAGTATGAACTGTACTGTGATGGAAAATCTGATCTCTTTCTCTCTTCCCGACTTACCCCCTCCCCCAACTTCTGACAGGATTACAAGGCAGAAGAGGACCCAGCAAAATTTAAATCTATCAAAACAGGCCGAGGACCCTTGGGCCCCAATTGGAAGGTGCAATTCACACTCTTACCACCAGGGGGTGCTGGGGCCAGGGTGGTTGGGCCTCCCTCCTGGAGGTGGGGAACTGGGAGGGGGCGGGGGGCGCAAAGGGAGAGCCAGAGGTCGGCTCTCTTAGTTACCTGTCTGCCTGTGGGTGTGTTTCTAATACAGCAAGAACTTGTAAATCAGAAAGACTGCCCATACATGTGTGCATACAAACTGGTTACTGTCAAGTTCAAGTGGTGGGGCCTGCAGAACAAAGTGGAAAACTTTATACATAAGGTAAGTGGCCAGGGTGGGAGGCCTTCCAGTGTGTTGTTGGGGGTGTTTTGCCCAAGAGAAGATCATACAACCCATGTGGCTTGTATCCTAGGGTGGCCAGCATCAGGATATTTACCTCTGATTTCCCAGACCCCCACTGCCCTTGCACCAGACTCTTAGAGATTAACGCTGTTCATCCAGGGGAACCACATGCAAATGGGAAGGAAACTGAGGCAAAAGAAGGAAATAGAAGGGGGCTTGTTATGATTAAATGGCAAATAAAACTCAGGATCTTTGCTTGACATCAAAAGGCAAAAAGTATTATGGACCAAATTCTCCAATACCCTGAATTACTGAACTAGACAAATCTAAGGTTTTTTTTTTTTTTTTTTTTTTTTAGCAAGAGAGTATCAGACAAAAGTAATAACATGTGTAAATGGGAGACCCAGGAAAACTGAGTAACTTGCCCCAGTGGCACCTAAGAAGTTTCTATAGCCTTCTCTCTGATGTTTGAGAGTCTGGTAAAATTGAGCAACATTTCATAGCTGCTGGCCAGTTTTATTTACTTATTTTTGGCCATGCCACGCAGCACGCATGATCTTAGTTCCCTGACCAGGGATCGAACCCAAGCCCTTGGCAGTTGAAACACAGAGTCCTAACCACTGGACTGCCAGGGAATCCCCCTGCTGCTGGTCAGTTTTAACCTGGTCTTTAGGCTCCAGAGATAAGGAGGAAACCTGGCACAGTCATTTGGGGATCTTGGCTCATGGATTGCCTGTCTTGGCCTAACAAGGTGCTTGTCTTGTCTTGGGGCAAGCCAGGCACCACCCTCTCCCCGGGAGCTTGTCTGACTTGAGGCCATACCCATCAGAAATGTGGAGGCGAGGATCACTGACCTGAGGGATTGGAGGACCGATCCAGATCAGCCAGTGGGGTGCCTACAACTCCTCCCTCAACCTTCCCAGTACAGTGTGGGTGCTGGCATGGAGGGCGTGGGCAAGAGGGCTGCCGCAGCGGCCCACACCTTCCAGCTCTAACTTGGGTCCCTCCTTTTTATAGCAAGAGAGGCGTCTGTTTACAAACTTCCACCGGCAGCTGTTCTGTTGGCTGGACAAGTGGGTCGACCTGACGATGGATGACATTCGAAGGATGGAAGATGAGACGAAGAGACAGCTGGATGAGGTACGTGGGAGGCCCGAGGAGACTCCGAGGCTGTGTGCTAGGAGACTGTCGTGCCGGGCAGCTCACTGAGGGCACCATCCTGTGGTTCTAGGAGCATGTCAGCGTCCACTGTGGGTAAGGTCTAATGCCAGGCGATGTGGGAACTACAAGGAAGAAAGCAGCCTGTGCTCTTGAGCTTGCAATCTAGTCGAGGTCTTGGCATATCTATGGCGGGCTGTGCTGAATGCCAAGTGAGTAATACAGTTGCCGCAATGGTCCTCCAGAGCCGGGTGGGGGAACCGTGCTGGGCTGCAGAGGCGGACGTGGCCCCGAGAGGCAGAGGCAGGCCGGGCTGGTCCACGAATAGCATGCACATAACCCACAGAGGACAGCAGCGGAACGCACACCACAACCCCTTTTTAACAGTGTTGGAGCTATTTTAGAGTTTGGAGCCTTTGCCCCCGCCTTTTTTTTTTTCTTTCTGGCTTGGCATGGTTCCCAGAAGGAGAGCTATCTGCTGCTCCATGGGAGCCTGAAGACCTAGCACCCCTCTTGTCTCCTTTGAGGAATTTGGGGCTGCTTACCGCAAGACTCCCTCTGAGGAGACTGTTAGTAGATAGCACTCAGGCACCCACCAGTGTGAGGCATTGTTCGGAGGGCTTCTCCAGGTCTCGGCCCATCTCCTGTGGTTCTCACAACCCCTGTGAGGGGGTGCCGCTGTTACCCCACACTCAGGTGAGGAGGTAGAGGCGCTGAGAGTTCAAGGCCAGGCCCCGGGTCACAGAGCCTGCAGGTGACACAGTCAAGGGAGGAGGAGCCGTAGCCTCAGTCACTCGGCCGCTTCTCCTCCCTCTAAATGCCATCCGGGTCTCCCTCCTGCCTCTCGGGGCTAAAAATAAGGCAGGAAGCTCTGTTTCATAGGAACTGCCATCCATCTCTCCCTCCTTGCCCTGGGAGGGTTGGCACAGAGCCTGGTGTCTGGCAGACGGAGCTTTGCACAGCCATGCCTGGCTCTCCAGCAGGCCGTCAGGTGAGACGCAGACCCAGGTCCAAGGTGCCCCCACTACACTGGTGCTCCCGCTCACTGTGCTGATCTTGGTGGAAAGTGGGCCCACGAGCTCTTCCTTAGAGGGGGAGCCCCGTGGGGAATGGATTCTACCCTCCAGGATGACACTTCCGGCTGACTCACTGGTTGCAGCGGTTTGCTGAGTGAGTTCCTGTTGAAGGCAGATGTTTAAGTTATTCATTCAGCTGCAGTTCTAGGGAAGTGGCAGGATTTTGGACACAAGTCCTGCTTCTGGTAAAGATCTTCAGGAAGCGGTAGGTTTTAATGTCCAGAGCTCTGGCGATTCTAACAGTGCGAGAGAGAAGCCTTGAATCTTGTGGTCACCAAATGGAAGGACAGGGACAGAGCCGCTGAGGTTTTGGTCTGAGCGCCAGTTGCCTGTTGCTGCCAAGCCAGCCAGCGTACCCCAGGGTCATGGGAACGTTGGCCAACAGCCAACGTTTAAAAACTCTTGGGGCATAAAGAGTATAAAACTCTTGGGGCTGAATTCGAATTCCTGGTGCTGGGCAGGCTGTCCAGGGGATCTGCTGAGCTGCCTCCCTTAGGTCCACCACTCACGGGCACTCGTCCTCACAGAGTTCTTTTTCAGTCCCCAGCCCTCATCTTTGTTTCTCCATTTTGTGGATAATTGTGCCAAAAGTTTGGATGATCTGTATTGTCCAAGATAACTGCAGATGCAGAAATCCTGCTTTGGAACTGGAATTTTTTAAATAGTTGGTGGTGGAAAAGAAAGCAAAACCACTGAGGGAGACATGTTCTGACCCTGTTCGCAACTGCATGGGACCTTTGTGCTGACTGTACTTCTGGCTCACGTGTCGCTTTCCTTTCTTATTTTTCCTCTTTCTAAAAATATTTTTATCAAAGTTTTACTTTCAGAGTTGTTTTTTTTTCCCATTTTTAAAAAAGGCCACTTTACTGAGGTCTGACTAACATACAGAGAGCTGTACCTATTTAATGTGCCCATCTCGAGGAGTTTGCAGAGAAACAGACATTCGTGAAACTGTCGCCGCAGTCAGTGCATCACCCACAAGTATTTTTATTGGTTTGACACTCAGGTAGTATCCCACACTTAAGAGGGAGACACTGGCTTCTTCTGCCCCATCCCCAAGGTGGCGCCCCTGGAAGTAGCCCCTTGCAATCCATTTTTTTTTTTTTAACTTCTCGTGTTGGGGTATACATACATTAACTCAGTCATGTCCAACTCTGCCGTTGCATGGACTGTACCCTGCCAGCCTCTTCTGTCTATGGAATTTTCCAGGCAAAAATACTGGAGTGGGTTGCCATTTCCTTCTCTAGTATCGGGGTACAGCCAATTAATACATACTGTGATAACTTCAGGTGAACAGTGAGAGGACTCAGCCATACATATACATATATATATGAACCCTGTCATCTCTGATTTTCATTTCTTCCGCGGATAATTTGCTGGTTTTCTTAGGAGGTTAGTAAACGTGGCCCTTGCTGCTAGCTTAGTTTTATGTCTGGATCATTAAGTTGTGTCTTTGAGTCTCACGGGGGTGGGTGGTTGGACTGGTTGTCACAATGTCAGTAGTTGAGGTTGGTTCATTCTCATTCATTTTGCTCCCACTCGGTAGACACTTTAGTCTGAAGATCTCTTCAGTTCTGGAAAATGTTCCTGTGTCCCCTGTTTCATCGTTTTCTCCCCTCTGTCCTTTGTTCTCTTTCTGGAATTTTTTGTTGTTGTTAGAAGCTGGGCATCATGAATCGACCTTCTAATTTTCTTAGGTTTTGTCTCCTTATTTGTGTGCTTTCTAGGAGAGGTTTTCTGAAGTCAACTTTTGTCTCCTCTATTGAATTGAAGACATTCTTAAGCACTGCTTGTTCTGGTCTTGGCATCAGTTTCCTTCTCTGAAGCACGGGGTTTAGTTCTTGCGTTTGGTTTTGAAGTCTCTCTTCCCCCTGAACATTGTTTCCGCTGAGCTCCTCTTCCCATTGGACTTTGTGTTTCCTCTTAGGGGCTTCCCTCCAATGACTGGGGGTCCTGGGCTATCCATTCATAGTGAAGAGTGAAGCTCCAAAAAGTGGATGAAGCTCTCTGAATCAGTTGTTGTTATTGTTGTTCAGTCTCTCCGTTGTGTCCAGCTCTTTGTGACCCCAAGGACTGCACACGCCAGGCCTCCCTGTCCCTCACCATCTCTTGGAGTTCACCCACGTTCTGAATCAGTGGCTGGGCTCACAGAAGGGTAGTCAGATGGTCCCACAGTCCCACTTGTGGCTCCTGAGTCTGTTTTTCTTGGGCTGCTTGTGCTTCAAGAGGACACCCCAGCCTTTTTTTTCATGGGGCTGGTCACGCCAGCGTTCTGGGAGCTGATCTAGGGAAAGGTCCTGGGGCGCAGACAGAAGCAGGGGAGAGAACGCCAGAGCACGCCAGAGCCAAACTCTTCTTTATCTACACTTGCAAAGATGTCACCCGTTTCTCACCCAGCCGCACGCCCTCCACGTAGAGGTGCCTGGTGCTGCCGGTTCCCAAGCTTCTGGAGAACCTGCGGCAGTAGTGGGTCCGCTCCCTCTGGGCTGCCCTCCTCTCCCGCAGCTCCTGCTGCTCTGCAGATTGGTCACCGCTCCTCCGTCCTCCTTCCAGAATGCTGTTTCCACCTCTTACCTGCTGTTGTCTCCTCTGTTCTTGTTGTCTTTGTAGTTTTCCATCTTTCCCTGTTTTTTTCTTTCTTTTTTTTTAAATTCCTTTACTGTCATCATGCTAAGCTTTGGGGTAGAAATAGCAGTAAATGCTTGTACTGCATCCAGCCTGCCGTGATTAACTGCAAGTTTGTGATAGAAATTATGACTGTTATTCTTTAAACCAAGGCATAGCAGTCTGGTGTGGGTGGGTTGTTTTGTGAGTTACAAGAGGCCACAGTCACCCCTGCCATAACTCTAGTCCTCTGGGAGGTGAACCGGCCATTCTTGGATGAGGCTCAAGGATTTGAGAAACAAGGGATCAAGAGATTAGTCCTTTGCCCTAAAAACAAAAATGTCAGGGAATGTGTGCCTGTGGGGAAGCAGTGGCTCTCTGTCCCCCTCCCTCCTCTCCTGCTCTTAAGAAACTCATAATCTCAAAAGTGGAAGAAAGTACCTTAAAGGTCATTTAGTCTAATTATGTGGCCAGTGCTTAAGTCTTCTCTGCCCTTTCCCATTAGCTTGTGCTTGAGCACCTCCTGTAATGGGGAACTCCCTGTCTTATGGACATGGCAGTCATAAACATATCTATCTATCCATATTTTTTAATTGAAGTATATAGTTGATTTGCAATAAGTTGCTTTTTTGTGGCTTACAGGATCTTAGTTCCCTGTCCAGGGATTGAACCCAGGGCCATGGCAATGAGAGTACCAAGTCCTAACCACTGGACTGCCAGGGAATTCCCACACAGTAACATACTTTATTATAAATAGAAGCTGACATTTATGAGGTCTTCCCATGTGCCTGTCATGTGTGGTAAGCCGACATCTGACACACACTGTCACGAGAAGTTAAGGATACCTTCTAGTTCAGAGAACAAGTACCTCCTGGGCCTTGGTCTCGAGATAAAGAGATGTGGAGAAGAGGACTCACTTTTAAAATTGTAAAAAAAAAAAACCAACAACTCGTTTCCCTGTTTACAGGACTCTCTAGAACATTTGCTGAAAAACAGCAAAGAGCACACAACTGAAGATCCCACAGCATTTTCGTCGTCTTCCCCCATGGGTGTTCCTCTCTAACTCTTCGCTCCTCTGATCCCTCCATTGTCCATCTCTTCTGGACTGTGTACTTTGGGATGGAGCTCAGAGGCTTTGTGGCACTCTTTGCTCTGTGGGTTCACCTGTTGGGCTTGTCTCTGAGCATCTCTGTAGACAATCTCCCTTTCCATTCACTTGAGTCTGAATGTGCCTGTCTCCTTCTCATCCCTTTAGTATGGATGAAGAGGGCCCTTGCTCCATCCTCTGGCTTTTTGACCGACGATTCACCATTACTTCTAGATTTTAAGTCTTAAACACTGGACCAGTTACCTATCAATTACCTAAACATCCCTGTGCGGTGAAGTGCCTGGCACGATACTACATCCCAGAGTTCCTTGTTTGGGATTGTGATAGACAAGGGTCTTCAGATTAAAACACTCAGTGCCTGGTTCATGTGCTGGGCTGTGGAAGATTGTATCTGAGATTCCCGTAGTGCCTGCAGAGGGCAGAGCGAGTTCTTCTGAGGTCGAGGGATCCCTGTCTTGAGGCTGATGCTGTCCTTGGCTCTGCCCTGCCCAGCAGCGATTGACCCCAGAGCGGACCACCTGGAACATTGACCAGCATCTTGAAATAGGGGAGCAGCTTTATTTCCTTTATAAATATTTAAAAATTTCAGATATTAAGGTAATGTATAAGCATTAAACAGTTTTCAGGTAAGTAAAAAAATAGAAAAAAATCACTTGCACTCTATTTAAAAACAACCACTGTAAACACTTACACACTTTTACTTAGTTCTGATGGTACTGTACGAGCCTGGGTAGTCTTCTCACTTTTCTCTAAACATGATAACAGCATTCAAACCAGGAAAAAGGCTCCTTCACATAAACGTTTCTCACAGTAGCCACATCTTGCTCTGTACTCTCTTGCCTGTGCTGGATTTTCCCTCATGTTGTTTGTAGGTTTTCACTGTTTATAAATAATGCCCTGATGAGAAATTTCTATGCATGCCATTGTTTGGGTAATTAGGATTATTTACTTAGAATAAATTCCTACAAGTAGAATTAGAGGATTTAAAATTCTTGTTACTTATTGCCAGATTTCTTCCCCAAAAGGCTGAGCCTGTTTATAGAGCAGGTTTCTAAAGAAGCTCTAGAAACAGTTCCACATTTGTCTTGTATTTGTGGGCTTTCAGAACAGGCTCGTGGTTATTATTCAGTGTCAGAAATGATTTTTTTTTTTACTGGCTTAATTTTTCACTTAATTTTTGTTGGAGTATAATTGCTTCACAGTGTTGTGTTTGTTTCTGCTGTAAGCAGAGTGAATCGGCTGTCTGTACATATATCCCCTCCTTTTTAGATTTCCTTCTAGGTTAATTTTTTTACTGAACTTTTTATTTTGAGATGATTGTGAGATTCACATGCAGGGGTAAGAAATAATACAGAGAGGAGGTCTGTTTCTCCTAGTGACTACGTCTTGCAAAATGATAGTATATCACACCCAGGAAATTGACACTGATACTTTTACAAGTTCCTTTAAGTCAAAGGTGTATTTCCTACTTAGAGGAAAAGCAATTTTCAAAAGATGGAGAAAAATATTAAAAAAAGAAGAAGACCAAATAAATAAATGAAAATAAGTAGATGAATAAAAGTCCCTTTCTTCCGACCCCTGGCCTCATTCCCTAGAGCAAAGCACTGCTAAAAAGAAACCCTCTAGGACTGGAGCTTCTCTCTTCATGTTCCTCGACTGTATGTACATAGACAGCCGGTAACGGCTCGATCCGAGGAACACTACAAACTTTAGATAAAATCTCTCATTTTAGGCCCCAGGAAACAGGAAATAAGCATTCTTAGAACACTTCATTATAAGAGTGAAATAATGCATTTTTATTTCGGTGCACCCTCTGTGGGGGGACCTTGTCTTTGAGAGTAAAGGAAGCTATCGTGTTTCCTGATAGGAAGCTGCATCTTATTTCAAGCAGTAGGAGAACAGGACCTGGCTTTGCGTTAGTAAATTCAAGTCAGGCAGTGGGCTCTCAGGGTCTACAGGCAGCTGCCTGAGACCCAAAGAGCTCTGCTCCCATGGTACCAAACCTTAGCCTCTTTGATTATTGAAAATGTACGTGAATGGTCATTAGCGAGCAGACATGTAATGAGCGCATTTCTGTCTTCTTTCACATTTATTTATTTGGCCGGCTGCACTGGGTCTTAAGTTGTGGGCACTCCAGATCTTTAGCTGTGGCATGTGGGATC
Organism: Neotragus pygmaeus; assembly: GCA_006410875.1. Taxonomy (NCBI): domain Eukaryota; kingdom Metazoa; phylum Chordata; class Mammalia; order Artiodactyla; family Bovidae; genus Neotragus; species Neotragus pygmaeus. The sequence goes on along the minus strand of SJYV01041068.1, from coordinate 109,032 downwards.
TAGCTTCCTGACCAAGGATCGAACCCAGGTCCCCTGCATGGAGTCCTAGTCACTGCACCAGCAGGGACATTCCCATTTTTGGTTTGTGGGGTGGGGTGGGGGGTTTTGTAATTATTTTGAAGGAGTTTCTTTTTTGTTGTTGTTTTCTGTAAGAGTTTCAAACTTAATGAAAACGACAAGAATACGAAGGAAAGGGTAAGACAGCATCCACCAGAGCACCCTCCTAGTCTGAGTCTGGCGCAGCCTCTGTTTTCTGGGAGTTCCATGACCTTGACGTTCGTGGAGGTGATGGGCTAGTCCTCTTGTAGATGGTGTTTCAGTTGGGATTAGTGCTTCTGCGTGATTAGATCCAGCGTCTGTATTTCAGACCAAAAGGTCACAGACTCAGTGCTCTTTTCCTTGTGGTCTGCCTGTCCTTCTTGTCCAGTCCCGGTGAAGTTACCTTTGTTCACCTGGGTGTGGTCATCACTCTTGGGGTGCTGCTGATCCCAGACCTCCTTGTAGGAGGAGGGATTTTAAATCTCTCTGATCTATTATGTTCACACAAATAGTTCCAATTCCGACTTCACACCACAAGGGTAACTTTCTGTCTTTTAAAAAATTTGACTCAAGAAAAATCTTGAGTTTGTTAAGCTCTTATAAAGTAATGTATTCATTACTATGGATAACTGAAGTTACAGGAGCAATACAAATTTAAAGCTACCATTCAGGAAAGTGAGTTTTGAGCAAAATCTACAGGAAAGAGGCATTCCAAGAGGGAGCTAGGAACTGTCACTGCTGTGGCTTTGGGTTCAGTCCCTGGTGAAGGAACTAAGATCCCACAAGCGGCTCAGCACAGCCAAGGAAAGAAAAGGATTTTGAGAAAACTCTAGCCTGAAAGACCAAGCTACGAGCTTAGATATAATCGCAGTAATCATTATCAGTAGGGAGTGACTATGGGAACCTCTGGGGAGGACGAGGAGGATGTTTTTCTCATGTTCAGGTTCCACGTGGGCTCAGTGATTTATAATAGTTGGGAGGGGGGTGGTAAACAATGGTCGTGGGTTTGAAATGTGGCAGGAAGTATATTCACAGATGTTTCCCAGTGGAGAGCTACTACTGATGAGATAGAATCTGTGAATAATGTGGCTGAAAGTCTAGTGAATAAAGCACAACTGAGGAGGCTGTAGCTTAAACGTGCAGCTTCTTGAGTGTTATGTGCACACGTGGCATGTTCGCCATGCTATTTAGAACAAAGACATGATGGGGCTGATAACAGGTACAGCATTCCAGGCACTCCTCTGTGCTAAGTAGTCTCCCTGAATATCTTAACCTTCACTACAACCCCATGACATATGTAGTGTCTGTTATTATCTCTATTTTTATTATTACAGAAATTGAGGCTGAGAGAGCAGTTAAGTAACTTGTTCAAGGTCACAATTTAGTGATGAAGCCAGAATGCGATCCAGGCAGTCTGATTCCAGCGCTTATGCTCTGAGGGGCTCAAAAGTTGTTGAATGAGTAAAGATTGAACCTGGCGCAGAAAATTCATGGACAATGAAGACATGTCTAATGGGAAGTTATAATAGATATGTTATAGACATCCTGCAATTAGAACCTATTTTCAAGTTGGAAAGGATTTGAGAGCAATCGCCCACACGGTGTTCCCAGCAAGAAGTTGTGTCCACTGCTGTTGAAAGGTGCAGGGGACAGGGACCACTCAGTGCTCCCAGAGAAGCCCCTGTCCTGTTCTCCAGCAGCCTCGCACTTCTGCCAAGCTGAGATCTGCCACCTGCACTCTCCATCCCTGTGCCCACTTGCCTGATTGGACAGACTGGCCAGAGCCTCCTTTTTTCTTTTTTGGTCGTGTCACACAGCATGTGGGATCCTCCCCAACCAGGGATGGAACCTGCACGCACATACACACACCCCTGCCCTGGAAACATGCAAGTCCCAGGTGAAGCCTCTAAGCAGAGCCCAGGAAAGGGAATTGCTATTCCTTCTGCCTGAAATGTTCCCTGCCGCACCCCACCCCAGAGAANCTGCCTCACTTCCTTCGTTCAGGTCTCTGCTCAGACGTCACTTATCAGAGAGGCCTTCCCCAGGCAGCTCATAAAACAGCACCTCCCAGAGCCATTCTCCACCCCAGCAACCTGTAGCCCCATCTGACGTGGACTAGTTTCTCTGTCCTCCCCTTACTTTGTCCCAGAATGTAAGCTCCCTGTGGAGAAACTTGGTCTGTTTTGGTTCATGGCTGAATCTTCAGGCTGGGATCCGTGCCTTGCCAAAAAAAAGATGCTTCATAAATATTTGTTGAATGAATGAAAAAAAAGAGAGGAGCTTGAGAACTAAACCCCAACACTGAGACGCAGGGGAGAGAAATCAAGGGCAGTGAGACCAGTGACAGAGGTGTAAATTGTGTGGCATTGGCCCTGTGTACGCAGAATTCAATTCTTTTGATTTGCTTTGTGCGCAAAATACGTGCTCTACTATCTGCTGGCAGGCTTGAGGAGAAGGAGGAATTTGTACCTGTGGTGGAGTTCTAGCAGCAGCAACACCTCCCATTTCTCCCGTTTTCTTCTGTTGCAGATGAGACAAAAGGACCCAGTGAAAGGCATGACGGCAGATGACTAAAGCCACTCCTCCCCCTCCTGCACTGTATGTACCAAGTTTCTCACTGAGCGCATCACAGACGTCAAAATCAGTCATCAGTCTGGGTCCTCGCCTCTTTGCTCATCCTGCCCTTTAGGCGTAATGATGGTTGTGGTGCCGGAGAGCTCTCGGGCTTCCACTGAAGGAGATGATGGCTTTCAAGACATTTCAGGGATCCGTGCGATTGGATACAAATCCACTAGAGACGGGCAGGATGGTGGGATGTGGGGCTGGGGAGGGGGCAGCGGATGAGAATCAAAGCTTATCTGCACCTAATTACTCTTCCTCCCATGAGGGGAGCCGTTTCAAGTGGAAGCTGGTCTTCTGGTTGCTCCTTTACCCCCTGGACCAGAGCCATTCCCTGCCCCGCCCTTGGAAAATTCGCTGGCCAGACAGCTTTTCCTAGTGGTCCGCATTGGGTCTGGTGCTTCATTTCCTTCCTCTCTGTACCCTCTGATCCCAGATGGTCCCCATCGGAGACAGCACCTTTTAGGTATTGGGAGAGTATTTCTGCCCAGGCCATAGGACCAGGTTGGGATGTCCCTTGTTGCACGTGGTCACACCTTCCCAAGATCCTTCTGTCGTCTCCCAGAGCCTCGACTTGCTCTTACTCCAGCAGCTCAGAGGGGCTTAGGCACAGAATGAAAGGCCTGGCTGGCCCTGCTCCCCACCTGAGAAAAAATGTTACCCAATAAAACCTGACTGTCTAGCATGGTGGGGGGGGGCAGGACTCGCCTCTGTGACACGAACCTCTGCTTGCGTTTCCTGCCCCGCACGCTTGAGGAGAACTTTCGGGAGATGAAAGTGTAGGACAGGATGGGTGTTGGCGATGCCAGCTTCTCGTTGCTGCTGGGACCTCAGTCCCCTCCCTCCTTACCCCGCTCCCGCCCCCTGCCCCGTACTTCCTCCTTTTGAAATTACCCCGTCCATGGTTTAGTGTTTCTGTTTTCTCTTCCAGTTTTGCAAGACAGTGGTCAACAGGAAGGCCCAGCAGCTCCACGCTCCCGAATGACAGGCCATCTCCGGACGCAGCCTTCTGTGCCCATTCTTCAGGCAACTCTGACCCCTTACTGTAGCTAATTCTAGATGCCCTTTACTGTTGTGAACAAATAGACCGTCTGGTATTATGCAGCCCGTGTGAGCGGGAACCTGCCCCTCTGAGATGTGTGGCGTTGTAGGCAGCTGTATTTACAGCGCCTCCCTCTCTAACCATTGTGTTCTTGACCCATTTCTGTGTGCGCCCCCCGCCCTTTATTTCCAAGTGACATTTTTAGTCTTTGAAAATAGCTACCTTTCGTGATGTGGTGATTTAAATGATTTACTTTGTTTTTAACCTTGGGAAAAACTGAAGTGTTTGGCTTCCTGGACAGGTCTGCAATTTTGAGTGCTCACAGGGGGAGAGGGGATGAGGCAGAAATAGATTTGTTTCCCCCCAAGTTCCACAGAACATCAGTGTGGCTTTGTAACTCTGATCTCTGCTCCCAGGAACCCACTCTAAGAGTGCTCTAGGCACCATGGAAGTACCCAAGGCCCAGCCAGTCTGTTATGAAAATTAAACCACAGATAACCCCTGCCCCAGGCATCGCATCTCTGGTCACTCGTCTTAGAAATACCTATGGCTCCTTGGCCCTCCTGTTGCCCACTCTGAATCTCTGCAGAGCCTGTAATATGCCTGGGTCAACTCTACCTGGAGGGGACTGTCCAGCGTGGCCCTTAGAATTGAGTCTGCCCCTATATACCTAATAGTGTGCCCACTCCCCGTCCCCGTCCCCAGGAGCTCTGTGTCCATACTCTTCTTCCCTTTTGGGCTGGTGCTGCCACTCAGCAATAACCCCCTCCTCTCTGTGCTTTCTTAGATTCCTGTCCTCTGTCTGAGGCTGGTCAGGACACAAGGGGTCTTGATCTTTTCATGCTGCACAAAACAAGCATGCAGAAAGCTTTTTCCCAGAACAAGTTCCCCCCTTCTCTCCAGTGGCCGGAAAGGAATTTGGGGATCAAGAGCTCAGCTTGCCCTGCCCCTACGCAGAGTTCTGCCCTGGACAATCGAGAGCCAGGAATGATCACAGTGGCGAATTCTACCAAAGTTGGCTGGTGTGAAAGTCCAGGCCTGCGGGGGAGCAAAGGCTGCTGAGGGCTTCCTAGTTGGCTGTGACTTGGCAGCGCTGGAGTACGCCTTCCCGGTGGGAGAATCTGAGATAGCCATGGTGTCACTTGACATCTCCCAAGCCTCGTGAAGTTTGTTGGCCAAATGTGCGGTGACTCAAGCTAACGAGAGACCAAATCTCTGTTGGGGGAGTGAGAAGCAGAATGGTATGATCTGTCCTTAGGTTTTTGTCAGTTTGTTTTGCCTTACTGATTTCTAAGTGCAATAAGGGAGTGTCACGCCTGGGACTTCCTGATGGCTGCTTCCCTGTGGCCCCCCTGGGGCAAGGGTGGGGACAGGTTCAGTGTGGTTAGCTCCTGCCTTCACTGAGTCCCCTCTAGGACCACGAGATACCCCAACACACCTTCCTTTTAGTCTCCACACCTTGTGGGGTCTATAGTAATGGGTCTGGGGCAATTCAGTTGGTTATTAGCAGTCCAACTGCTGGTCGTATTTGACAGGGAAAGTTAAAGTGGCATTCCTACTGCAGAAAAATGTAAATGTTTTCCTACAAGTTCTGTAATAGCTGTAATTATATTTGTGCTTAAAGCTTTCCCTTCTTTCATTCATCAACTAAGTGAAGTCCACATGTGCGTTAGCCTGGGAGAAAACAAGCAGTGATAATGTAAACAGACTACTCTTTATGTGGTTTGAGGGTCAGCAGATGTTGGTCTCCTTCCTTCAGTTCTTCTCTGAGATTCATACATATCACTCCAACTTGGGGAGCAGCGGGGCTTGCTCTCTGTGGGCCTTTTCTCTAGCTCCACCCGCCTCCACCAGTTGCCCCAGTTCAGCATCCATGTGAGCCGAACTAGAATTTTCAGAGGTCAGCTGGATCTGGGGCTCCAGTCCACATCAGTGTAAGGAGGGGTGAGCTTGGTCTAATCTGTCCGCGTGGAGAGAGTTGCTGCTGGGCAATGATACTTTTTAAGTACCTCCCTTACCTTCCTACCCTGCCCAAACTGACTAGTACTCAGAGGGGCTTCAGGTGCAAGGCTTAGCTCCAAGGGTAGTCTTTGAGGATGTGCCACGCCCCTTCAGACCAGCTGCTTCCATCAGATTTCCAGGGCCGCAGGCCCAGTTGGAAGCAGCGGTGCCTCTGGGGGAGGAGGGGTGCTCACAGAGAGGCGTAGGGGACAGGGTCAGTATTGTGGGCACGTGTACATCTTCCCCAATTCTCTTACAGTCCCTGCTGGGACCCCCTGACTTATTTTGGTTGGTTCCTAGTGCTACTTCTTTTACAAAATACACTTTGTAGACCTGATTAGATTATCTTGTTTATTTAATGTGAGTTTGTGCCTTTTTGTCTCAATCTTCCAATACAGGTATATTGGGGGGAAAAAAGCAGTCTAATAAAATCCTAGACAGAGCTGTCTGGAGTCCAGCTTATTGGTGATGTTCTCATGTCCATTTTACAACTTAGATATCCTCAAACTCTTGCTGACATCCCCCATTTTACCAGGGAAGGATTGGAAAGATCCAAGATACCTCTAGAAATTGTGGCACATGGATTTCTGTAAACTAAGACAATCGCTCATCATTTTACTTAGACAAACGTCACGTACCTGAAAGTATTTGGGCCATGTTCTGCTGGTAGTGTTTGCTTCTTGCTTTTGTCTCCCCTACTCCACATCTCCCTTTATCCTTCCTACCAAGCAAAACATTTATTTAAGGGAATTCTTACCCTGGCTTCTGGGTCTGAACCTTACGAAGCTTGTTTGTAAAACTGTCGTGCATTTCTCTTGGGAGAGTCATGGTTCTCATCAGATCTTCAAAGTAATCCCATGCACGGTCCTGCCCCGCACCTCCAAAAGACTAACGAATCAGTGATTTGAAGGAAATAATCATCTTTGGCACAGTTAATAATCTTCACGTTTGGGTGTAAACAGAGGTAGTGACTTATTTTTCGTTCACCAACGGCTTATTTTCTGAGTCCAGAAGCCCCTAAATGTCCAAGGTGTAACAGTCTGCACGGGTTTGGAAAGAGGAAAACACCTCTTCAAAACGTTGGAAGTGGAAAACTGGAGGTGCTCAGTGGCCTAGAGGAGGGAGGTTACCTGTAGCTGAGGGGTAAGAGTGGATTACAGGCCGTACAGTGGCTGGCTGCGTCCCATCCGGATCGCCCTCTGCCCCTCCGGGCGTTGGGAACCTGTAGAAATCTGTGCCCTAGAACCCAGACACCCCGCCTCCCCGCTAGTGAAAACAGACGCGCCGGGGAAGGCGTGGCTCCGGCTTCCGGCGGAAGACAGCCCCTCTCGGCCAGCCTCGCGCGGGGCAGCTTGGGAGCCTCGGGGGCGGAGTCTGGGCCCGGGGCAGTGTTGCGTCGGGTTCTGCTGATACCGGGACACGCCTCTCTTACGTCCCAGGTCCCGCAGGCCCCTTTCCCTCCGCCTTTCCCCGTTTCGCGCTCCTTGGAGAGTCTTGCCTCTCCCTGCGGACCCGCCACCCAGAGTCCTCCGTGCGCCCCGGCCCCGCCTCTTACGGAAGCCGAGTCTGAGGGTCAGAATCCGGAAGAAAAACAATCGAGAGTGTGAGAGGACCGGCACCTGCATCCCAGAGAGAGCCGATCGGGCCACGACCGACGAGGTTCAAGCCGGCCGGGCCACTGCGTGGGGACGATGGAGGCCATGAGCCCAAGGACCGAGCCGAGATGCAGAACGCTCAGGTGAGGAAGGCGGCTGCGGGCAGGCCGGCTGCCCGGGGCGGGATCTCTACTTCGGACCCAGTCAGTGCTGCGGGTCTGGGCCAGAACCGGACTGGAAGAGAAGGGGCCAGACCAATAGGTTGCTTCTAGTTTAGAGGCCTCTCACATTCTCCCAGGCCAGTATTTAAGAGGACTATGTTGGGCTCAAACCCTGCGCCTCCTCCAAACTCCGGCCTCCAAGCTCTTTCCCACTTCGGCGCCCCCAGCAGGTGTCCCAGTTCGATTCCGGAGGAAACAGCAGTGTTAGACTGTTTGAAGTTAAAGCTATAGCAAAACATTCTCTCCTTAGATCTAGAGTAGAAACTTTGTTCTTTAGATCAGCACATACATCATGGGATCTGCCTGATCCCATTATGACTTCCTGAAGTCCACAATCAGATTTAGATAAGATCCTTTAGTGAAGTGATAATAGCTTGGTCTCATGCATGCTCTTTAACAACGCTAATCACCAACTTAGTGCCAGTCACGATGCAAGGATTTGCTGCTAATCGTGGGACCTAACGGTGGGAACAAGAAATCCCCGCTCTGGAGGTCCTTGGGAAGACAAGGAGCCTTGCAGTAAATGAGCTACCTTTTAATCCTCCGTTGGACAGCAGGGGGAGATGGTAAACAAACGAAGCGCTGCCCCTCTGGCTGAGCGCCCGGGAAGGTGGTTTTCCCATTGTTTTGTTGATATTCAAAGGGAGGGGCAGGAAGTTGCTTTAAGGTGGCCAAGAATTTCTTCGGGTTGTGCTTTTTAGAACTTGAACCTCTAAGAACGGGCATCTGGTGGAGAAAAGATGTTTTGGGGAAATCCTGCCCTTTTCTTCCCGCCCCCATTCTAAATCTTCTGCTGTTACAGATCCTCCTCCTAGTGGTGTGTCTAGGACTTACCTGGAGCTTGCTGGCTCTTCTTGGTCTCTGTGGGGTTTTAGCCCCTGCCTGCTGTGTACTCGGCAGTCTGGGGGCTTCCCAGGAGCACTGCTGTAACTGTTCAAATGAAGAGATTTTCAAGTCTCTCTTTCCCCTGAGCCTCTGAGGAAGCCAGTGTTATTGAGAGCTGCTGATTAGATCTGTTGTTTCCCTGGGGTTTATATGAAGCTGCTTTGGATGTTATCCAACTGATGGTTTCTCCCCAAATCAGGTAGACTCTTGAGAAAGATGTTGGGAAACCTGTTATTTAGAATCTTGTTGCTTGGAGAAGGAAATGGCAACCCACTCCAGTATTCTTGCCTTGGGAATCCCATAGACGGAGGAGCCTGTGGGCTACAGTCCATGGGGTCGCAAAGAGTCGGACACGACTGAGCGACTTAACTAACTTTCAACCAAAAAACACAAATTGATAGAATCTTGCTGCTGCTGCTGCTGCTGCTAAGTTGCTTCAGTTGTGTCCGACTCTGCGACCCCATAGACGGCAGCCCACCAGGCTCCTCCGTCCCTGGGATTCTCCAGGCAAGAACAGTGGAGTGGGTTGTCATTGCCTTCTCCAATGCGTGAAAGTGAAGTCGCTCGGTCGTGTCCGACCCTCAGCGACCCCACGGACTGCAGCCTACCAGGCTCCTTCGTCCATGGGATTTTCCAGGCAAGAGTACTGGAGTGGGGTGCCATTGCCTTCTCTGTAGAATCTTGTTAGCCTCTCTGAAATGCTTGGCAGAATTGGTTGTGCTCCAGGGATGAGGGAGGAAGGAAAGGTGGTGCTGTTATCTGTTATTTTTGAAATTCCCTGTCTTGCTGTGCTCAGGCCTCTCACAAAGTGAAAACTGAACCTCCAGAATCTTTCTGGTGGTCCTGGGACCCCATGGATTGAAGAGTGGGGGGTGGGAAGTTTCTGACCGAGCCACAGATGAAGGGCTATTGCAATTAATAAAGTCCTCACTGTCTACCCCATTCACACCCCTTTCCCTTGCCTGACTCCAACACCTTCGGCCCTGCTCGCTGGCAGCTCCCCTGGTGTCAGCAGCACAGGTGCCNTTTGACTACTTCCAATTTGCCTTGATTCATGGACCTGACATTCCAGGTTCCTATGCAATATTGCTCTTTACAGCATCGGATCTTGCTTCTATCACCAGTCACATGCACAACTGGGTATTGTTTTTGCTTTGGTTCCATCCCTTCATTCTCTCTGGAGTTCTTTCTCCACTGGTCTCCAGCAGCATATTGGGCACCTAATGACCTGGGGAGTTCCTCTTTTGGTATCCTATCATTTTGCCTGTTCATGGGGTTCTCAAGGCAAGAATACTGAAGTGGTTTGCCATTCTCTTCTCCAGTGGACCATGTTCAGTACTTTGGCCACCTCATGCAAAGAGTTGACGCATTGGAAATGACTCTGATGCTGGGAGGGATTGGGGGCAGGAGCAGAAGTGGACGACCGAGGATGAGATGGCTGGATGGCATCACGGACTGGATGGATGTGAGTCTGAGTGAACTCCGAGAGATGATAATGAACAGGGAGGCCTGGCATGCTGCGATTCATGGGCTCACAAAGAGTCAGACACGACTGAGCGACTGAACTGAACTGAACTCTGCATATAAGTTAAATAAGCAGGTGACAATATACAGCCTTGACGTACTCCTTTTCCTATTTGGAACCAGTCTGTTGTTCCATGTCCAGTTCTAACTGTTGCTTGCACATGGTAGGGGATGAATAAAGGTATGCTGATGCACTATGAGTTTCAAGTTCAAGGAAAAGTCAGTGTTGAGCAAAGATTAAAGGGCAAAGCCTAGGTATCAGTGGCTAACTTGAGGACACAGGAGTTCTATTCTTGACACTGACTTCAGCAAATGCATTGAATATTTTGCTGCTGTCATTGCTCAAAATGTTTTAAAACAAATTGTAAATATATAATATTAATATGGTACCTTTAAAGGTCACCAGAAATATAAACAGCATTTTCAATAATAGATGTTAAGGTGAGAAGCTGGAATTCTGTCCAAATAGAAATGGAAATGCTGCTCCTACTCAAGGTTAGAATGGCGGGGGTCAATAAGAAGAGCTTGTGTTTTATTTGGCAAACAAGAAGGGTAAGAGATATTTTCAACACCATGCAATGACCCTAAGAGCTCCAAAGTGCTACCATGATATAGAAAACTGTAGCATACCACACAGTTAACAATCTTCATGTCCTCTCCACTCTGTCTACCTCACAGGGTAAAGTCTTCTTCTGCTACTGCTGCTAAGTCACTTCAGTCGTGTCCGACTCTGTGCGACCCCATAGACAGCAGCCCACAAGGCTCCACCATCCCTGGGATTCTCCAGGCAAGAATACTAGAGTGGGTTGCCATTTCCTTCTCCAATGCATGAAAGGGAAAAGTGAAAGTGAAGTCGCTCAGTCGTGTCTGACTCTTAGTGACCCCATGGACTGCAGCCCCCCAGGCTCCTCCGTCCATTGGATTTTCCAGGCAAGAGTACTGTGGTGGGGTGCCACTGCCTTCCCCACTTCTTCTTCAATGGTATTTTTTTATAATTTATTTATTTTTAATTGAAGGATAATTGCTTTACAATATTGGTTTGACTTCTGCTCTACATCAACATGAATTAGGCATAGGTGTCCATATGTCTATTCAATTCCTCGAAGATGATACTGTGAAAGTGCTGCATTCAATATGCCAGCAAATTTGGAAAACTCAGCAGTGGCCACAGNCTAAGAACGGGCATCTGGTGGAGAAAAGATGTTTTGGGGAAATCCTGCCCTTTTCTTCCCGCCCCCATTCTAAATCTTCTGCTGTTACAGATCCTCCTCCTAGTGGTGTGTCTAGGACTTACCTGGAGCTTGCTGGCTCTTCTTGGTCTCTGTGGGGTTTTAGCCCCTGCCTGCTGTGTACTCGGCAGTCTGGGGGCTTCCCAGGAGCACTGCTGTAACTGTTCAAATGAAGAGATTTTCAAGTCTCTCTTTCCCCTGAGCCTCTGAGGAAGCCAGTGTTATTGAGAGCTGCTGATTAGATCTGTTGTTTCCCTGGGGTTTATATGAAGCTGCTTTGGATGTTATCCAACTGATGGTTTCTCCCCAAATCAGGTAGACTCTTGAGAAAGATGTTGGGAAACCTGTTATTTAGAATCTTGTTGCTTGGAGAAGGAAATGGCAACCCACTCCAGTATTCTTGCCTTGGGAATCCCATAGACGGAGGAGCCTGTGGGCTACAGTCCATGGGGTCGCAAAGAGTCGGACACGACTGAGCGACTTAACTAACTTTCAACCAAAAAACACAAATTGATAGAATCTTGCTGCTGCTGCTGCTGCTGCTAAGTTGCTTCAGTTGTGTCCGACTCTGCGACCCCATAGACGGCAGCCCACCAGGCTCCTCCGTCCCTGGGATTCTCCAGGCAAGAACAGTGGAGTGGGTTGTCATTGCCTTCTCCAATGCGTGAAAGTGAAGTCGCTCGGTCGTGTCCGACCCTCAGCGACCCCACGGACTGCAGCCTACCAGGCTCCTTCGTCCATGGGATTTTCCAGGCAAGAGTACTGGAGTGGGGTGCCATTGCCTTCTCTGTAGAATCTTGTTAGCCTCTCTGAAATGCTTGGCAGAATTGGTTGTGCTCCAGGGATGAGGGAGGAAGGAAAGGTGGTGCTGTTATCTGTTATTTTTGAAATTCCCTGTCTTGCTGTGCTCAGGCCTCTCACAAAGTGAAAACTGAACCTCCAGAATCTTTCTGGTGGTCCTGGGACCCCATGGATTGAAGAGTGGGGGGTGGGAAGTTTCTGACCGAGCCACAGATGAAGGGCTATTGCAATTAATAAAGTCCTCACTGTCTACCCCATTCACACCCCTTTCCCTTGCCTGACTCCAACACCTTCGGCCCTGCTCGCTGGCAGCTCCCCTGGTGTCAGCAGCACAGGTGCCGCCAGCCATGGCAGCTGTACACCTGCCCGGAGCAGCCGATCCAGGGTGGGCATTTCCTGCTTCAGGGGACAGAGGGCTTGCAGATGAAGGGCTTGTGATTCAGTGCCCCTGTTCCCTCCAGTGGATGAGAAAAACACACGTTTCCCATTCTGACTGCAACAGATTATGGTCCAGCCCTTAGCAGGCACAGTCCCTGATCTATTACCTGGACGAGGTCTCATTGTCCTTCCTCTGTGGCTTCCCTTCTCAGCATTCATGTTGTGACATGGAACGTGGCCTCTGCATCACCCCCTCCAGACCTCAGTGATCTGCTTCAGCTGAACAACCTGAACCTGAACCTGGACATATATGTCATTGGGTAGGTGTCCACAGGACCCGTCAGGCATCCCTGTATCTGAGATCAGGGTCAGGTAAGCCTGACCAGTCCCAAGTTGTCCCCACGGGGAACTACTATAACCTGTTCGCCCTCGCCCTGGAGTGTGAAGGCCAAGAACTTTCAGCCTGCATCAGAGCCAGGCCACATCTGTTGTCCTGGGTCAGCAGTGGCAAGGGGCTGGCGAGCAATAGCCACAGGGGAGGGAGAACCCAGGGCTGGACAGTCGGCTGAGGGCAGTGCTGGACGTCAGAGCAGAGGCATGGCATTCCAGGCCACGGGGCAGGCCTCTGATCTGGGATGGGCAGTTTGCAGGAACTGAACTGTGGGATCATGAGCCTCCTTTCCGACACTGCCTTTGAAGACCCATGGAGCAGTTACTTTATGGACGTGCTTTCCCCTCTGAGCTTCGTCAAGGTAACTTGCAAGTTCATAGGCAATTGGGAAATGTGTCTCACCTCATTACTAATCCCTAGTCCTTGGTCTCCCAGTCCAGCTGTCATGCTATTACCCTTTTATTTAAAGACCCAAACCCCAGTTGCACCTGGTTCCCTCAGGCTCCTGCCTGCCTTGTGTCTTTCTGAAGTAGCTGGAGCTGAGCTGGGACCCCAGGGGCTAGTTTAACACCTCGATATTTTTCAGGTTGGGAGAATTCCTTGGGGAGGTGCAGCAGGGCTTAGTAACACCTGATTGCCTGCCCCACCCCCAAGCCTCCAATCTCTACTCAAAGNTGATTGTCCGAGGTTGGATTGGAGATTTTGTGTCTGTAGTTTCTGGGATGGAAGTACCACATTCCGACATCCCACACTCTTCAGAAGCATGAAAGGTCAACACACACCAGGAGCACAGGGCGGAAGTGATGTAGCCAGTTACCACTTCTGGAACACTCCCTCAATAAGGTTTTTGAAGTAAGTACTGTTATACATCTTAGAGTTGAAGAAACTGAGGTTTGGAGTGATGATGTCACTTGCCAAGGGCAGAACTTTGTTTCGTTCTGTTTTGTTAAACTAGATCACTGATTTGTTTTAAAAGTATGCAACTCAGAAATAGGCAGATGGAAGAGATGTGTCAGACAAGGTGTGGGAAAGGGCACAGAGCTTCAATACCCTCTCCAAGCACACTGCTCCCCAAATTCACCAACCCAGAACTCTTCTTCACCAACTAGTCTCCGATTTTAGAGCCAAAGTTCACCACCAGGGCACCACCGTTCTGCAGCTATTGCTAGAGAGCCATTTTGCTATTGAAGTGATGAAAGTGTGGCAGGAATGTTTGTTTAAAATAGCAAGTGAATAAAGCAAAAGACAAAAATAGCCTTTCAAGCTATAAGCATGTGAAGTCATGTATGTTAAAATTGACTGGGCATTTTTGAGGAAGGAGAGTGAGCTTGGGTTTTTTTTTTTTTCAGTTATTTGTATTTCACAAGCACTTTTTCTTTTTCATGAGCACTTGTTGATGGGTTCGATCCCTAGATTGGGAAGATCCCCTGGAGAAAGGAATGGCAACCCACTCCAGTATTCTTGCCTGGAGGTAGCCCATGGACAGAGGAGCCTGACAGGCTATAGTCCACGCAGCCACAAAGAGCTGGACCCGAGTGAGGAACTAAGTACTGTACTGTTGAGTGCTTGCTGCATACCAGGCTTTGTGCTAATGCCGAGGGCACGCAGGAAACACCAAGAGCCCTTCCTTGCCTTCTGAGCTCACACTGACTGACAGGCTGAGTGGGGAACAGCAAGCTACGGTAGAGTATAACAGCAGCCGTGCTCACATCAGGTGCTTTGGAAGCAGCGAGGTCAGGGCGGCTTTATGACAACGACAGCACTGGAACTGGGCCTCTCCCTGCGACGAAGGGAGTGCCAGGCAGCAACGCTGCAAGAATAGAGGCCCAGAGGCTCGAGTGGGTCGCCAGGGCGAGGTGGGCCTGGGGCAGAGGTGGCTGATAAGGTAGAATAATGGTCGTCAGAATCCTGGGCTCCTTGAAAGTCACATTTGGAGACCTGAACTTTATTCTGGAGGCAGTGAAGACTCCTTAAAAGGTTTTTGCTGGGCCTGTTGTTGTTTTAAAAAATATACATTTATTTATTTGACTGCACCGGGTCTTAGTTGGGGCATGTGGAATCTAGTTCCCTGACCAGGGATGGAACCCAGGCCCCGGAATTGGGAGCGTGGGGTCTTAGCCCCTGGACCACCAGGGAAGTCCGTCCTTAAGAGTTTTAAAGCAGTAAATCATCTGACCAGGCTATATGGTGTGTGTCATGCCCATCAGGGAAGCTGGGAGTACAGAAAGGGAATGGCAGGTCTTCAGTTGACTCTTGAGAACAAAGCCTCATGAGAGCCAGTGTCCATGGGCCCCTTGCATTGTGTGAAGCACGGTGCTATCTGTTTTTTGTGTTTTATCTCATTTAACCATCTCAGTAACCCTGAGATGTAACTACTGTTATCTCCATTCTACTGATGAGGAGCTGAGGCCTAAGAGGGGTTAGCCTGGCAAAGATGGGCATGTGCCCTGTGGTCATGCTGGCTGGCCCAGAGTCCTTGTTTCACCACGCCATAGCCAGGTAATTTTGGGAAAGTCCCAACCCCTCTAAGACCCATTTTCTCCACCTGTGAAGAGGGGATAAATGTTCCTGGTCGAAAGCATGTGGGGAGATTCCCTAAATACTTCCCTTGCCTTTCCCATTATCAATCTGTAGTTGCAGGGAGGGAGAGGGAGCCAAGTTCCAGCTCAGCTGGAACCCTGCATTCCAAACCTCAGCCTCTTTGATCTGCTGCTTTTGTTCAAGAAGTAAGAAGGGTTTTAGACAGACTGTTTCTGAGTCACCATTTGATTCATAAAACTGTAGACAAGACTGAGGGTCCTTGGCTGAGTCTGACACAGACCCATGTACTGTTGTTGGTTCCATGGGGCACTCTCCTGCCCGCTGCCAGGCTGGGCTCCAGCTCTGTCCTGGGGCATCTCATGGCGGCTAACAGGCCCTGGCATTAGGGGCTCCAAGGGAGCTCGTGGGGGTACCTTCCTGCTGGCCTGCTGACCCTTCTCTCCCTTCTTCCTCCCCTCCCGGCCCCCAGTGAGAAAAAGCGCAAGCCTGCTTGGACCGATCGTGTCCTTTGGAGGCTGAAGCGGCAGTCCCAGACCGACTTCCACACCCCCGCGCTCTCAGCCCCCTTCGCCCTGTTCCTGAGGAGCTACGTCAGCCACATGGTGTACACCATCAGTGACCATAAGCCCGTCACCTGCACCTTTGACTTGGAGGTAGATCTCCAGGCTGCCTGGCACTTGGCAGAGCCACAGCTGTGCTGGGCCACATCCCAGACCCGCCTGCCCTGGGTTCAGAGCTCAGCAGGGCCCCTGGGGAGACCTGTAGGAGGACACGATTGCCTTTCCTCCCAGGTCAGGTGTCCCCCTGCTCTTAGGAGCCGTTGCTGGCTCTGTCTGTCAAATGTGTTCAAACCCTTTGTCAGTAAGGTTTCACTAGCCTCTTGGTACTGTCCCTTGGGACTCCTCTGAGTTCCATTATGCTTCTTACGTACCATGTGAGGTAGGGCTTCCTTTCATTTGTCTTAAACCTGTCTGGCTCAGGTTGCAGAGGGAGCCCCCTCCTCCTGTATCCTGCCGTCTAATGACCGAGGCGCTGCGGTCCACTTTGAGCCGCCGGCAGCCCTCATCTTGTGTGTCTTTATATCGTTGTGTCCCTCCACGTGCCTCCGGCTCTTCTCACCAGAGGCCCCCAAATTGAATTTGGGCCTTTGGGTCAGAAACCGTGGAGTCCTGAAAGCCACTCCCTGGCTGCTTGCTTCATCCTGTCGGCAGCTTCCGCAGTCTCCCCCACCCCCACACTCCTCTCCCAGTACTTGGCTCTCTGCCAGCTTATCCACCCACCCAGCCCCAGGCCCATCCTCCCTGGTGGGGCCAGCCATCCCCCACCAGCCTCTGGCCCTTCTTTCTGGCCAGCCAGCAAAGGTCTGATACCCTCCGGGCAGCCTAGCAAGAGCTAACCCCACCCTGCTGGCTTCCCCCCTACCCCCATGGTGACCCTGACCTGTTGGAAGGGTACAGTCAGGACTCTCGTCCCAGGGAAGGGGACACTGCTGTGGGACTGCAACCCCCTCTGACCCCTGTGTGTAGTTGAAGCCATTGGTGTCTGCCCCGCTGATCACCCTGCTGCCTGAGGGCCCGTGCACCATGGAGAGCGACCTACTGATCAGCTACTGCCTGGCCGCAGACTTCCTCAGCAGCCCCTGGGACTGGATTGGCCTGTACAAGGTGATGGGGCCCATCGGCTGCATCCCCCTGGTTTATCCATTCTGAGGGCTCATGGGAGCTGGGCATAGAGACCACCCGGGGTCCTTGCCTACTGAGGGGCTGGCCCTGAAGGGGAGGAGGCAGATAATGCTATGACGGCCAGCCTTAGAAATGAGACCATTCTCTCCTTAGGACTTGACATGGGTCCAGTGTCCTCCCAAAGCACTGACCACCCGCCCGATCCCCCCCTCCTACAGGTGGGGCTGCGCCACATTAATGACTATGTCTCCTATGTCTGGGTCAAGGACAACCAGGTCTCCTTCAGTGACGGGCTGAACCAGGTACCTTCCCCCTTACCTGAGACAGATGTTCTGCCTCGCCAGCAGGGGGGCTTGCCTGAGCTCTCCTCTGTCCTCTGGAAGGAGCAGAGAGCTGGATACCTAGTCGCTGAGAGCTGGATGGGGCCTGAGGCCATAGAGCTGACCTGCATCTGTCTGTCCTTTCCAGGTGTACATCGACATCAGCGACATCCCTGAGACTGAGGATCAGTTTCTCCTTTTTTACTATAGCAACAACCTACATTCTGTGGTGGGGATAAGCAAACCCTTCAAGGTAACAGATACTGGTGGGTAAGAGGAAGGGTGGGCTTCCCTGCTGGCTCAGCGTCAAAGAATCCACCTGCAATGCAGGAGACCTGGGTTCGGCCCCTGGGTCGGGAAGATCCCCTGGAGTAGGAAATGGCAACCCACACCAGTATTCTTGCCTGGGAAATCCCATGGACAGAGGAGCCTGGCAGGCTACAGTCCATGGGGTCGCAAAAGAATTGGACACAGCTTAGTGACTAAACAGCAACAACACAAAAGGAAGGCTAGCCCAGGAGACTTGAGCCTGTCGCTGGTTCCCTGAGGCCATGGGCCGAGGAGCCCCGCAACCCCCGCCNACAGTCCATGGGGTCGCAAAAGAATTGGACACAGCTTAGTGACTAAACAGCAACAACACAAAAGGAAGGCTAGCCCAGGAGACTTGAGCCTGTCGCTGGTTCCCTGAGGCCATGGGCCGAGGAGCCCCGCAACCCCCGCCACCGTGGAGCTGCATCCATTGGGGGGTGGGGGAGACGGAAGGCACGGAGCAAAAACCTGCCCGTGCCCCTTCCACTTACCACCTGTTTTATCCCTGCAGATCCAGCCTTTCTCCTTCCTGGAGCAGGACTCACTGGATGAAGCCCAGCCACAGATCTGAGCCAGGCTAGAGTGAATCCAGGGCGGAGGCCGGAGCTGGCAGCCAGCTCTGCCCAGCACTGCCAGGAGCTGGGGGCCCAGCCCAGCCCCCGGAGGAGGCAGCGGCATCCTCCACCTCCGAGGGGGACCCTGGCCACCCTCCTCTGCTCTCTTCAGTCTAGATCTCTGGAATGGGCCCCTTAAATAGAGGTTTTTGTTGCTGAGGTGTGAGTGAAACCAGCTAGTTTGTCAACAGTGATCTAGAGACAGGCCCCTGGATGCGAGAAGGACCCTCCCTCCCGCATCTCACTTCTGAATTTTCCCCACACACTTCCAGCCCCGCCCAGGCAGGCCTGCCAGGCACATGCCCCATCTGGCACAGGCCTGCATTCTTGTCACGCCGCCTGGGCCTTAGGCTGCCTGGGCAGGGGAGATGCTCCCATTCGTACAGGCTGCAGAGATTGGTTGGCGCACAGAGCACTGGGTCCCAGGAGTCTTGACATCTTGTTGCCTGTCCCCTTGAGGGGTGGGCAGAGGGTCTGAGATCCCTGCTTTCAGCAGAAGCCAGTGGCCAAGTAGGCAGGATGGAGGAGCCCTCCACCCAGGCTCTCCTGTTGTTGCGGACAGGCTGAGGTGTGTCCTGCCAACAGCGCACACATACCCCCACCTCCACCCCCAGCTCAAGGAATCCAGTCCAGAAAGTTCCAGGGTCCGAGCAGAGGATTGCACCCGAGTTTGCTTCTTCTCATGGGTCGGGCTCCATGCCCACAATGTGCCATCCTGAGAAGGGCTGGCAGTTGGTAGAGGAGCTTGGCCACAACTTTGGCCAAGCCCTTGACAGGGCAGTCCATGCCCAGTCCATCTCATCTGCCCCTATCCTCACTTGCTGTCGCTGGCCAGAGATCTGCCCCCTCTCTCTGCTCTGGGATCTAGAAGTGGGGGCAGGTGGAGCTGTAATCAAGATGTTCTGGAGAATTTGGCCTGGGGATCTTCAGAGAGCATTCTCCAGGTGCTGTGTGGATGCGGCCTGGCCCCACACCCACTATCCTCCTTGAGTCAACAGTGGCTGAAGTGGTCACCTTCTTCCAGGAGAAGACACCTCAGGGAGCCTGCTCTGTGACCATCAGGCCCATCCTAAGACCTGAGACTGAGGGACACCAGTTGCTCTGTATCCTGACTCCACCCTGGGAGCCATCTGGAACTGTCCCTCTGGCCTCTAGTGGGCCGTGGCTGGCTATGTTCTGTGGCTGTTGCATCGGGGGTTAATTAGAAACAGTGGCTTTCACACCTGTGTGTGACTCCTTTGTGATGGTGGTGGGAACGTGCCCATGTTCACGGGCTCTTGCTTGACTCCAGGATGAGGGCCTTGTCGTCCAGACTAGCCTGTCTGACAAGGGTGACAGAGGTTGCCTGTGTGGGAATGGGAGAATGAGGTTCTGGCATGGTGGCCCTCTGGGTCCTGGGTCCCGGGGGGCTGTGCGTCCTTTGCTGTTGGGCACTTGGCTTACTCCTGCTAAGTAGATAGAGTGGGCTTCTTGGGGCTGAACTCAGAAAAGGTGTTCACTCTGCTCTCACCAGTTAATCCCTCCTCACCTGGCATGCCTTCATACCTTAGTAGTTTTCTTTTTAATCATTTTATCTCTGTGTTTGTTTTTGGCTGGCTGGGTCTTGGTTGCTGCTTGGGCTTCCTCTAGCTGCAGTGAGGGTGACTCTTTCTTCGCTGCGTGCGGGCTTCTTGCAGCGCTTTGCCTCATGGTGGAGCACAGGCTCTGGCGCGTGCGGGCTTCAGTAGCTGCCGCACTCCGGGCTCAGTAGTTGTGGTGCAGGTAAGCTCTCCGAAAATGTCACCATCTCTTCTCTCTGCCTCACCTCTCCCCAGATCCCTCTACCTCGAGGTCCTCACGGTAACCTCTCTCTGCCCACACACACACCTGAGGAGCCCAGCCCTGGAACTCCCCTACATCTTTCCTTCTCACATGCACGGCCATCATGGATGCTGCCACCCTTCCTGTGTAGCTGAGGGAAGCGAGAGCTCAGAGAGATGGCGTGATCCCCTGAACCGTGGTGTCATGCAGAAACACAGGAATGGGGTCAAGAGCTGAGTTCGAATGAGAGTCCCCTCTTTACCCTATTCTCCCCTACTCTACGAGTAGGGTTCCCTCTACCCTACTCTAGGAGTCCCAGTTTCTATAAAATAACAAATAGCATTCCAATTCGCAAGATTACTGTGCGAGAACAATTGCAAAACATTCTGCCCAACTCTTCACACTGATCGATGCAGCTCCTGACTCCAGGGATCCCCGCGTTTCTCCTNAACAGTGATCTAGAGACAGGCCCCTGGATGCGAGAAGGACCCTCCCTCCCGCATCTCACTTCTGAATTTTCCCCACACACTTCCAGCCCCGCCCAGGCAGGCCTGCCAGGCACATGCCCCATCTGGCACAGGCCTGCATTCTTGTCACGCCGCCTGGGCCTTAGGCTGCCTGGGCAGGGGAGATGCTCCCATTCGTACAGGCTGCAGAGATTGGTTGGCGCACAGAGCACTGGGTCCCAGGAGTCTTGACATCTTGTTGCCTGTCCCCTTGAGGGGTGGGCAGAGGGTCTGAGATCCCTGCTTTCAGCAGAAGCCAGTGGCCAAGTAGGCAGGATGGAGGAGCCCTCCACCCAGGCTCTCCTGTTGTTGCGGACAGGCTGAGGTGTGTCCTGCCAACAGCGCACACATACCCCCACCTCCACCCCCAGCTCAAGGAATCCAGTCCAGAAAGTTCCAGGGTCCGAGCAGAGGATTGCACCCGAGTTTGCTTCTTCTCATGGGTCGGGCTCCATGCCCACAATGTGCCATCCTGAGAAGGGCTGGCAGTTGGTAGAGGAGCTTGGCCACAACTTTGGCCAAGCCCTTGACAGGGCAGTCCATGCCCAGTCCATCTCATCTGCCCCTATCCTCACTTGCTGTCGCTGGCCAGAGATCTGCCCCCTCTCTCTGCTCTGGGATCTAGAAGTGGGGGCAGGTGGAGCCGTAATCAAGATGTTCTGGAGAATTTGGCCTGGGGATCTTCAGAGAGCATTCTCCAGGTGCTGTGTGGATGCGGCCTGGCCCCACACCCACTATCCTCCTTGAGTCAACAGTGGCTGAAGTGGTCACCTTCTTCCAGGAGAAGACACCTCAGGGAGCCTGCTCTGTGACCATCAGGCCCATCCTAAGACCTGAGACTGAGGGACACCAGTTGCTCTGTATCCTGACTCCACCCTGGGAGCCATCTGGAACTGTCCCTCTGGCCTCTAGTGGGCCGTGGCTGGCTATGTTCTGTGGCTGTTGCATCGGGGGTTAATTAGAAACAGTGGCTTTCACACCTGTGTGTGACTCCTTTGTGATGGTGGTGGGAACGTGCCCATGTTCACGGGCTCTTGCTTGACTCCAGGATGAGGGCCTTGTCGTCCAGACTAGCCTGTCTGACAAGGGTGACAGAGGTTGCCTGTGTGGGAATGGGAGAATGAGGTTCTGGCATGGTGGCCCTCTGGGTCCTGGGTCCCGGGGGGCTGTGCGTCCTTTGCTGTTGGGCACTTGGCTTACTCCTGCTAAGTAGATAGAGTGGGCTTCTTGGGGCTGAACTCAGAAAAGGTGTTCACTCTGCTCTCACCAGTTAATCCCTCCTCACCTGGCATGCCTTCATACCTTAGTAGTTTTCTTTTTAATCATTTTATCTCTGTGTTTGTTTTTGGCTGGCTGGGTCTTGGTTGCTGCTTGGGCTTCCTCTAGCTGCAGTGAGGGTGACTCTTTCTTCGCTGCGTGCGGGCTTCTTGCAGCGCTTTGCCTCATGGTGGAGCACAGGCTCTGGCGCGTGCGGGCTTCAGTAGCTGCCGCACTCCGGGCTCAGTAGTTGTGGTGCAGGTAAGCTCTCCGAAAATGTCACCATCTCTTCTCTCTGCCTCACCTCTCCCCAGATCCCTCTACCTCGAGGTCCTCACGGTAACCTCTCTCTGCCCACACACACACCTGAGGAGCCCAGCCCTGGAACTCCCCTACATCTTTCCTTCTCACATGCACGGCCATCATGGATGCTGCCACCCTTCCTGTGTAGCTGAGGGAAGCGAGAGCTCAGAGAGATGGCGTGATCCCCTGAACCGTGGTGTCATGCAGAAACACAGGAATGGGGTCAAGAGCTGAGTTCGAATGAGAGTCCCCTCTTTACCCTATTCTCCCCTACTCTACGAGTAGGGTTCCCTCTACCCTACTCTAGGAGTCCCAGTTTCTATAAAATAACAAATAGCATTCCAATTCGCAAGATTACTGTGCGAGAACAATTGCAAAACATTCTGCCCAACTCTTCACACTGATCGATGCAGCTCCTGACTCCAGGGATCCCCGCGTTTCTCCTGTCTCTGGGTCATGCGTGTCCTGTACGTGCCCACCTCTCCCCTTTGCCCTTCTGTCTTCGCACACTCCTCCCCCTGCCTCCTCTGGCCAGGAGGGCTGAGTCCAGCAGTGATTGAGAGGCGGGAAGGGGAAGCGGGGGTGCTCTCCCTCCTCTTGGCCCCAGTCAGGATATGGCCGCTCTGGGCCCAGCCCTGACCCGCCGAGTGGAAACAGGAAATATGTGAGACTTCGTGTGTGCTGGGTCTCTGCGCCTGGCTCCACGGCTGATAAGGGCCATTGTGTGGCCGCCGGGATGATCCTGCCCTGGATAGATGTGCTTCCTGGAGGAAGGAAGGAAGCTCTGCTGGCCTTTCCTGGGCGGGGGAAGCTGAGGGGAGGCAAGGAAGGGTGCCTGGGGGAAGGTGCCCGCCTGAGAGGGGCTGTCAAGGCCAATGCTGGCCCACGGGACTCCACTCCTCCCCTGCCAGCATCTTCCTCTGGAAAGGTTGCTTTCGCCCTTCCTATAAGGAACGGCCAGAGACCCGAGGGCTCAGTCCCAGGCCAGGAAAGTGTCAGCTGTGATTTAGCAACAATAAAGACAGAAAAACAGGAACATTTGGGGGCGGGGAGCACTGAGGGTGCTATGGAAAAGTAGGGAGCAAACAAGACAGGTTCCCCACGGCCGGCCAAGCAACCAGGGACCAACGTCTCAAGCATTCGAGGCTCCAGAGGAGGGTAGGATAGGGGCCTCCTCATGGTGCCCTCCTGCCTCTCCAGCTAACTCCGTCTGCCCACCATGGCCTCCCCAGCAGCTCCGGCCTCTCAAACCCCCACGGCTCACCTCCTGCTCCAGGAGGCAGGCAAACTGGGCGGACATGCAGAAGGCTCAGTGCCTAGTGATGGCTCCTCTCGGCTGAGGGCAGGATGTACATTCTGATTTGGGGAGTGGTCACTGTGCTCTCCAGCTGACATCGGTGAGAGGGCATCAGGAGAGGCCCAGTCATGGAGCTGCTGGGGGGAACGGCCTCCTACCCTTTGACCTGGAGCCCAGGGTCCCCTGGGGTGGCTGCACCAGCTCCTCTGGTTACCTGGGACAACAGGCATTTCCTCCATCCCTCAGCCCCTCCTCTTCCTGCCCCAACCCCGCTGGGCCAAGAGGCCTCCCAATCAGACCTGGGCTGCTCCAGCTGTGTCCTGAGGCACTGGACCAGACCCATCCCCTGGGGCTGGAGTTGAAGCTGAACCAAGTTGCCATCCCAGCGTGAGACCAGATTCCTGGTTCCGGGCACAGCCAGAGCCAGCGGGCAGGCGGGCAGGCTTTTGCTCAGAGGTCCTGGGGCTCGGCGCGCTGGCTATCCACAGGCGGAATGGCACTGCAAGTGGAGCTGATACCTACTGGGGAGATCATCCGCGTGGTCCACCCCCACAGGCCCTGCAAGCTAGTAAGTGGAGCTGATACCTACTGGGGAGATCATCCGCGTGGTTCACCCCCACAGGCCCTGCAAGCTAATAAGTTGGGAAGCCCTGGGCTGGGAGGAGGGCGAACGTGTCTCCCCAGTGCCCAGAAGCCCCTCTCAAGCAAACTCCTTGGGGAAGAGGTGAGCAGTGGGGATGTTCTGGTCCTTGGTAGGACGTGAAGGGACCGGACAAGAAGGGACAAGAAGGGGTAAATGGAAGGAAGGGGGATGGGTTTAAGCCCACCAGGGGCCGAATGTTTCAAAGTGAGGATCTGGGTTTGACTCCCTTCTCCTCCAGCTCCCTGATCCTCAGTGGGCCGGGCTATGAACTGGGTTAATAACACGTAGATGACAGGGCCGCTCCGAGATCTAACGAACAGTGCCTGTAAAGTTCCAGGTGCATGTAGTACAGGCTCAGTTAATACCGCCCGGCTTTCCCGTCTGGCTTGAAAAACTGACACTGGCCAGCACAGAGCGGTAGTGAGGGTGGGGAAGGAGGGTGAAGGGAGTCAGGCAGGCGCAAATGGGGAAGAACTGATTTGGCCTGGTAAGCAGGGGAGAGTCCGGTTTGCAAAGGCTCCCTAGGGTGAGGAAGGAGAAACGTATGACACCCCGCCATCCCAGCACTGCAGCAAGTGGGCCAGGTCGTCGGCAGAGGACGGTGCGTGCGTGCATGTGTGTGTGTCTGTGTGTATATGACTGTGACGCGCCTCGTCCCGGGAACTGGCTGCGGAGTCTGCGGCATCAAGCCCCCCGCGGACACGGACGCGGGCCGGGGCCGGAGCCCGGCCAAGACCAGCCGGGGCGGGGCCGTAAGGTGCGCGCGCGCGCCGGGGCCTGGGCCCTGCCTGGGATGACGACAGGCAGCGGCTCGGCCCGGGCGGGCCCTGGGCGGGGAGAGCGTGCCAGGGCCGCCGACTCCGGAGCCGGCCGCGCCGCCTAGCCTGGCCCCCGCCCGCGCACCCGAGAAGCCGAGAAGGTGGGTACACAGGGCGCGAGGCGGGCCGCAGCGCGTGGCCCGGGGGAGCTGGGTGCTCCGCTCGCAGGCAGGATGGAGAAGAGGGTAAGCGGCCGGGCGGCGACCCAGCCCCGGAGCTACCAGGCGGAAGGCGAGGGTCGCCGGCCCAGGGATCGCCGGGGCTGCGCGTAGGCTCGGCATGGCCCCTGCGGGGGTCCTAGGACCTGGTGGCGCCGGAACTCGGCCTATTGGAGACTTAGATTCTTTGCGGGTAACGTGAGGACGGTGAGGAGCGCCTGGGGCCGCAGGACTCAGGCACCCCGCGCGCCCTTCGGGGCCCTCGGGCAGCCTGCTCTGCCTCCCCGTTCCGGAGAAGCCGTCCGGGCCCCGCCCCTTCCCGTTCCCCGCCTCCGGACCCTGTCTCTTATACACATCTAGATGTGTATAAGANCTTCGGGGCCCTCGGGCAGCCTGCTCTGCCTCCCCGTTCCGGAGAAGCCGTCCGGGCCCCGCCCCTTCCCGTTCCCCGCCTCCGGACCCTGGCGCGCGAGTGGCCCCTGCGTATGTGCGGCGGCTGGGGGGCTCCGAGATGAATGAGAGAATGAATGGCTGGCCCACGGCCTATTCAACGCCCGGCACGCTCCAGCGTTCTGCTCACACTCCCGGGCTTTGTGATTCATTCACTCACGCAGGCGTCCGCGAGCAGTTTTTGAGCCCCCACTGTGTGCCTGCCTGGAGCGGGGGCAATCTGGGAGCGAGGGACTAGGAAACCTTCGATTAGAGCGGAATGAGACAAGGAGGGGGCTGTGTGTTTCGGGGAGTCAGGAAGGGGTTCTGGAGGAAGTGCTACCTGAGCCGAGTCTTCAAGGGTGACTAAGAGTCAGTCAGGTGGGGAGGGGGTTGGGTGCGAGGGCCAAAGAAGCTGCAGGTGCAAAGGCGAGAAGCTTAGAGCCGGGCGGCTGGTGGCAAGGGCATCCGAAGAGCGCCTCTTGGCTGTGTGGGGTGGTGAGGGAGGCGTGGGGAGAGAAGGCACTGGAGAGGGTACCCCTGTGGCCACACAGGAACTCAGGAGCA
This sequence comes from Neotragus pygmaeus, assembly GCA_006410875.1. Taxonomy (NCBI): domain Eukaryota; kingdom Metazoa; phylum Chordata; class Mammalia; order Artiodactyla; family Bovidae; genus Neotragus; species Neotragus pygmaeus. The sequence goes on along the minus strand of SJYV01041068.1, from coordinate 83,063 downwards.
GTGGTAAACTGAGGACAGAAAGGGCGGCTGAAGTCCACAACAGGGGCCTGGCAAGAAGCAGTGGGTGTGCTTGGCATAGGGAACCTTCACTCTCTTAACACGAGTCGTTAATTGATCGCATTTGCATTTGTAAATACCACAGGAGGCTGCAAGAAAATGAATTGGAGGAAGGCAGGGATGCCAGTTTGGAGGCTGCTTGCCTCCTCCAGGGGCAGAGCAGTGACGGAGGAACAAAGTAGGGGGCGGGGGTGTTGGCAAGTGGTGACTTTGCTCAGTGTGAGGAGCGCAGGGCTTTTGATGCCCGGCAGTGACAACTAGCTGGAGGTGCCTGTCTCCTCTCAACAGACGGGACACTGAGCCAGGAGGACAGGTGAGGGGGCAAGGTGCTTTGTTTACTTCCACTGGACCCCCAGGTAGAGGCATCTGGCAGGCAAAAAGCCCATGGTTCTGAAGCCAGAGTGTAAACCTTTGACTGGGGTCCAGCGAGATATCAGGTAGAACCCCTAAGTCCTCATCCTTCCTTTTCATTCCCCCTTACAACAGTTCCCTTGAGTCTGGAACAGTCCTAGGTGGGGCAGCCTGGGCCCAGACCTAACATATGTTTGATTTAAAAATAGAAAAGTCGAGCACCTATCCTGTGCCCAGCATTGGCTGGGGGTAAGATAGGCTATGGTTCTTTCTGCTGCCCCAACAGACCGGGAGGCTACCCCCAGTGGAAATCAGTTTCNCCGGAGTCCGAGCCCCGAGCGAGGCAGGGGCGCCCGGGGATTCCCACGCCTCCAAGCCTAGCGGAGGCGGAACGGGGGGCGGGCCGGCCCCTCCCTCGTGACGCCGCCGCCACCGCCGAGCCCCGGGCCGAGAGCGCGGGCCGCGGAGACGGGCGCCGGGCCGACCGGGCAGGATGCGCTACCGGGCGTCGGTGAGCGAGGGGTGCGGGGCAGGGCCGGGGGGGTCCCAGGCGTCCCTGCCGGCCTTGCGGCGCCGCCTCGGCCCCGCCAGGAAGCGGGCGCGGCCCAGGAATTTCGGGTGGAAAAACGTCCCGGAAAGTTTCAGGAGAGTGGAGGCCGAGGCCGGGAGGGCCGCGAGGCGCTCGGACCCGGGCCGGGCCAATAACTCCCGGGGAAAGCTGAGAGCGCCCAGACCCGCCACCCAGAGGGCAAGGGGGCGGGGGCTTGGGTCAGATTTGGCAGCAGCTTCGGGACAGAATTAGAGGGATGGGGGTGAGGGCGCTGAGGGGCAGGCCTAGAAGAGGCAGGGCCACAGCCAGACCCAAAGGGGTGCCCCCCGCCCGAGATCTGGGTGGTCTGCGGTTGGAGGAGACCTGGTGGCCTCTCTGGGGATCCCTACTCCTGCGGCCAGCTTGCTCTTTCTTCCCTGACCCTTGACATTCTTGGTGTCAATTTCCTAGAGCTCTCTGACCCTTTTGAAGAGTGTGGTGGAGGGTGAGGGTCTTGTTGAGCCTGTGCTTCTTCCTGCCCTCTGATGGGGTTCAGCTGCCAGCTGGGTTTTCCCTGGTAAAACCCCTGCTCCCTTGAGACTTCTCACGACTCCCAGTGGAGGAGGGTGTCTGGGGAGCCTGGCAGCTGGCGGGGAGGGTGTGGTTCCGCTCTGGGAGGGAGGGCCCCCTTCTGGGGTGAGTGGTGAGCCCAGCTGGGATGTGAGGTTGCCCCTGCCCCTGCCCCAGGGGAATCTCTCTCCTGGGGCAGCTTCTTGCTAGACCCTCTCCCCCTGGAGATTTTGGTGAGTTAGAAGGGGAGAGACGACCCCCACCCTGATTGTAGAGTTTGTCCTGCAAAGCACCTGTCACACAAGGCCTAGAGCTAGGGGACTTAAGGTCCCCTGGTCTACCTCAACTCCTCCTCCTTGGGACGCCTTCCAGAGAGGGGAGGGGTTTTGCCCAAGGTCAACAGAGCATTCTTTCTTTTATTCTCATGACATCACCCCCCCAACCCCTAACTTTCTCTACATGAAACCAGCCTCTCTCTGGATTCACTGGCCTTGGCCCCATGTCCTCTGGGGCCTCTGTGTTCAGGTCCCGTGTGCCCCAGATGGTCTTGCTTCTGGGACCCATGTCCTCAGTGTCCCATGTGCCAGCTTTCTGCCATCCAGGCCCTCCCTACCCAGCCTGGTCACCTGTTTCCCAGGTGTGCCCCGTGTTCGCGTGCCCTGGTTGCCCCCTCAGTCCTCCAGCCTGTGGCGAAGGGGAGAAGAGGCCTTCCCTTACCCTGCTGCCTCTGCCTCTCTCCCGTGGCCCATCCCTGCAGGCCCTGGGCAGTGACGGGGTGCGGGTCACCATGGAGAGCGCGCTGACCGCCCGTGACCGGGTGGGGGTACAGGACTTCGTGCTGCTGGAGAACTTCACCAGCGAGGCCGCCTTCATTGAGAACCTGCGGCGGCGCTTCCGGGAGAACCTGATCTACGTGAGGCCCGAGTGGGAAGGCGGAGGGGGCGCGAGGGCCACAGAGGCAGGGCTGCAGGGACTCGGGGGAGCGGTGCCAGGGCCTCTGCAAGAAACCTCTGAGCCTCCTCCTCCGACCCCTAGACCTACATTGGCCCCGTGCTGGTTTCTGTCAACCCCTACCGGGACCTGCAGATCTACAGCCGGCAGCACATGGAGCGGTACCGAGGCGTCAGCTTCTATGAGGTTCCACCTCACCTGTGAGTGACCCCCCTCCCCACCCCCCAGCATCACTACCTGAGATGATTCCACCCAGCCTCCCACTTGGGATGAATCACAATTCACATCTCTAAGGAATACTCTCAGTCCTCACCCAAGGTGAATCTCTCTATCCCATCAGGATCCTCCTATCCTCCACCCCACCTCACACCCAGGACTATTTTTTTGGCTCTGCTTGTGTGGCTTGTGGGATTTTAGTTCCCTGACTGGGAATCGAACTCGTGCCCCTTGCAATGGAAGTGTGGAGCCTTAACCACTGAACCACCAGGGAATACCCACACCTGTGACTCATTCCCCCAACACTACCTGGACATGGCCCTACCACCTTAGTGACCCTCTGACCTGCACCTCTGAAGGACCTCCCAGCCCTACCCATGAGTGACCTCAATCTTCTCCTGAATAACTTCCGATCTCCTCACCCATGAGTGATCCCCTCAATTTTTCATCAGAATGTGACTCTCATTCTCAACTGTGAAGGATCTCCCTTGACCCACATCCTGGAGGGGTCACCTGTCCTCAAGGGTACACCCCAGTCCTTCCTGTGGGGTTCCCAGCCCCTGCAGCCACTCAGCCCCCTGCCCCCTAAGCTCCTGACGGGCCTCTGCCCCAGGTTCGCGGTGGCCGACACTGTCTATCGGGCACTGCGCACGGAGCGCCGGGACCAGGCAGTGATGATCTCTGGGGAAAGCGGGGCAGGCAAGACTGAGGCCACCAAGCGGCTGCTGCAGTTCTATGCCGAGACCTGCCCAGCCCCTGAGCGGGGTGGTGCTGTGCGGGACCGGCTGCTGCAGAGCAACCCGGTGCTGGAGGTGAGGGGACAGCAGCCCCTGCGGGTGGGAGGGGCAGGGAGAGGCCACCAGGCACCCCTCACACCCGGGCCCTTTCCTAGGCCTTTGGCAATGCGAAGACCCTCCGGAACGATAACTCCAGCAGATTTGGGAAGTACATGGACGTGCAGTTTGACTTCAAGGTACCCATGGGCGGGGCAGGGCAGGGCGAATGGGATTCCTATGTAGTGGGCACCCACCGGTCCTGGTCTTTGGCACTAGCAAACATTTATTGAGCACCTTCTGTGTGCCAGGCACTGTTGCAAGTGCTAGTGACACAGAAGTGAAACAAAACAGACAGAAATCCTGCCTCCAGGGAGATAAAGAATCTGCCTGCAATGCAGGAGACCCGGCTTCAATCCCTGGGTTGGGAAGATGCCCTGGAGAAGGGAATGGCAACCCACTCCAGTATTCTCGCCTGGAGAATCCCATGGACAGAGCCTGGCGGGCTGTAGTCCATGGGGGTCACAAACAGCAGACATGACTGAGTGACCAGCAGGGAGATGGTCCACAGAAAAATGCAAATTAGCCAACACATGTCACAGCAAAAAAGAAAATGAGGCAAGGGGAAGGGGCATTGGCTGTTTGAAATAATGCAGATACAGTGGGCATAGAGAAGGTGGCTTTTGGTAAAGCCTTGATGGAGACAGAGGAATGAGTTGTGTGTATATACCCGAGAGGGTCCAGGCAGAGGGCCCTACCAGTGCAGAGGTGCGGATGAACAAGATGCTGGATGTGTTCACAGACAGCAAGGAGGCCAGAATGGCTGGAGAAGAGAGCCAAGGGCCCAAGGAATGGAAGAGGAGGCTCGATGGTGTGGGTCCTTTTGGGTCTTTGTAAGAATTTTTTTAAAACTCTTGAGTGGAAGTGAGGCAAGAACATTTTGGGGGATTTTTTTTGGTTTGTTTGTGTGGTCATGCCCACACAGCCTGTAAGATTTTAGTTCCTCAACCAGGGATTGAACCCATGTCCCATGCAGTGGAAGTGCAGAGCCTTAACCACTGGACCACCAGGAAAATTCCTGAAAGTTTGAACCATATATATATATTTTTAATTTTTTTGCCGGGACTCATGGCATATGGGATCTTAGTCTCCCCACGAGGTATTGAACCTGTGTCCCCCTGCAGTGGAAGTACACTGAAGTGCCAGGGAAGTCCCAAAAGTTTGAAAGAGAAGTGTATTATGACCTCAGTTTCCTCTTAAAGTGATCGCTCTGGCTGCTTTGTTGAGAGTAAAAAGGTAGAGACTGAGGCCGAGCAAGAAAATGAGTTAGGAAGCTGATGATTATTAGATCTGGGTGATAGATGATGGTAGCTGGGCCCAGTCTGGTGGCCGTGGCTGGATTCTGGATATTCTGAAGGTTAGGGTGGCAGGATTGGCTATCTGACTGGACGTGAGGTGTGAGAGACAGGGAGGCTCCCAGGAGGACCGCAGACCTCTTGGTCTGAACACGTAGAAGGGTGAGCAGAGTGGGAAGAGGGAGCTGGTTTGAGGAGCAGAGACCAGGACTTGAGTTTCAGACCTGTTGAGTTTGAGATGCTTATGGGGCCTCCAGGTGTGAGCCACCAGGTAGAAAGGGCATGCATGCATGTGTGCTGAGTGGCTTCAGTCATGTCTGACTCTTTGCAACCCCATGGACTGTAGCCCGCCAGGCTCCTCTGTCCGTAGAATTCTCCAGTCAAGAATACTGGAGCAAGTTGCCATGCCTGTCTCCAGGGGATCTTCCTGACCCAGGGATCAAACCCACATCTCTTACATTGCCAGGAGGGTTCTTTACCACTTGTGCCACCTGGGAAGCCCAAGAAAGGCTTAGCATCCTCATTTCATAGAGGAAGAAGTAGAGGCCAGGAGGGGCGACGTACCTGAGCCCATGCAGCCAGAGCTGAAACTCATGCTCTGGAGGGCAGGGGGAGATGGGAGAGATAGGCTGTGTCCCCGGTCCCCCTGAGCAATCACTGCATCCTGCCCGGCCCACAGGGTGCCCCCGTGGGTGGACACATCCTCAGTTACCTCCTGGAGAAGTCCCGGGTGGTGCACCAAAATCATGGGGAGAGGAACTTCCACATCTTCTACCAGCTGCTGGAGGGGGGTGAGGAGGAGACGCTGCGCAGGCTGGGCCTGGAACGGAACCCGCAGAGCTACCTGTACCTGGTGAAGGTGAGTAGAGGGGGGCGGGCGGGCGAGACCCGGTGCCACCCAGGGAGCCCACCCAGCCAGGGCTGTAACCCCGCTCTGCCCGTGCCACAGGGCCAGTGCGCCAAGGTGTCCTCCATCAATGACAAGAGCGATTGGAAGGTGGTCAGGAAGGCCCTGACTGTCATCGACTTCACCGAGGACGAGGTGGAGGTGAGACCTCTGTCAGGGGCCCGCCCTTTCCTCCTGTCCCCCCGTGAAAATCCCAGGCCACCTATACAGCCTGCTTCTGCTCCAGCTGCAGTCTCCTCTCACACGTCTTGCCCCCCACCGTTCCTAGCTCCTGCTGACCATCCACATGTGCCCTCCTGGGGCTCTCAGACCCTCCCATAACCCCCACCTGCCCCTCCCTGTCCCCTCACTCCCACCCAGGACCTGCTAAGCATCGTGGCCAGCGTCCTGCATCTGGGCAACACCCACTTTGCCGCCGNGCCCTCCTGGGGCTCTCAGACCCTCCCATAACCCCCACCTGCCCCTCCCTGTCCCCTCACTCCCACCCAGGACCTGCTAAGCATCGTGGCCAGCGTCCTGCATCTGGGCAACACCCACTTTGCCGCCGATGAGGAGAGCAACGCCCAGGTCACCACCGAGAACCAGCTCAAGTACCTGACCAGGGTGAGGAGGCGAGCAGAAGGCGAGGGCGGGGCAGCTGGGCCGGGGGAACTGCACCCTCACCAGACCCACCCCCTTGGCAGCTCCTTGGTGTGGAAGGCTCAACATTGCGGGAAGCCCTGACCCACAGGAAGATCATCGCCAAGGGCGAAGAGGTGAGGCCAGGGGTTGGGGGGGTTCCAAGGCAGCCCCCACTCCCATCACCCCCATTGCCCTGGTCTGCTCAGCTGGTCCCGTAGCAATATCGGAAACTTATAAGGTGGTGGCTCAGAGAGGCACAGGGAGCTGGCCAAGGTCACACAGGAAGAGGGTGAGGCTGGAAGGAAGACTCACCTCCAGGATTGAGACCTCTTGTTTCTCTACCAGGTTCCCTCTGGTGGGGCCACTGTGTCCTCCCCTGGAGGCCGCCCCCCGGCCAGCACCAGGCTCCCTGGGGGCAGGGAGGGCAGAGTGATTAGTTTCCTGAGTCAAAGGGGCCAGGGGTGGGAAGGGACTGCATTCATCTCCCATCTCACCCTCCGCCTATAGCTCCTGAGCCCGCTGAACCTAGAACAGGCTGCGTATGCACGGGACGCCCTCGCCAAGGCCGTGTACAGTCGCACCTTTACCTGGCTGGTCGCGAAGATCAACAGGTCGCTGGCCTCCAAGGTGAGAGCTTGGCCCCTGCTGCTCCCCAGGTGGCAGGGAGGGTGGTTCAGGGAGGACGGGGCTGCAAAGTGGTGAACGTGGGGACCCTCAGTCTTGGTCGGCTGGCCCTAGGATGCCGAGAGCCCCAGCTGGCGGAGCACCACAGTCCTCGGGCTACTGGACATTTACGGCTTTGAAGTGTTCCAGCACAACAGGTCAGCGCCCCCCTGACTCTGCCTGTCTCTCTCATCGCCTCCCCTGCCCTGGTCCCTCACCTCTCCCCTGGCCTCCTTCATTCCTGCCAGTGACTTCCCAGCCGCTTGGGTCCCACTCTGTGTTTTTTCCCTCGGCTAGCGCTGGGGCCTTGTTCCCGCTGCACTCCCCCTGCCCCCGACTAAATTACTGAGGATGCCTCTGTCTCCCTCACAGCTTTGAGCAGTTCTGCATCAACTACTGCAACGAAAAGCTGCAGCAGCTCTTCATCGAGCTCACCCTCAAGTCGGAGCAGGAGGAGTACGAGGCCGAGGGCATCGCGGTGAGTGCAGGCCCGCCTGCGAGCGGCCCCACGGACAGTCAAGGTCCAGGCCTGGGTGTCCCCAGGGGAGGTGCCATGACCCCACGGTGATGCCTCTCTCCCCTTGTGCCCCTCAGTGGGAGCCAGTCCAGTATTTCAACAACAAGATTATCTGTGACCTGGTAGAGGAGAAGTTCAAGGGCATCATCTCCATATTGGTGAGCCATCTGCTCCTCTGGGGGCTGCACGGGATGACGTCACCCCTTTCCCCTCGCTCTCCTAGCCGGCCTGTCCGCAGAGGGCTGGAGTCCTCTGTCGCTGATGAGGGACAGAACAGGGCCGTGTGTGGAGGATGAGGGAGTGTCTGTGCCTCCCGTCGGGGCCCCTGAGTTCCTCTGCTCTCCCGTCCCTCCCCCACACACACCCCTCACCCTCTGCCACCACCCACCCAGGACGAGGAGTGTCTGCGTCCCGGGGAAGCCACGGACCTGACCTTCCTGGAGAAGCTGGAGGACACAGTCAAGCACCATCCACACTTCCTGACGTGAGTTGGGCTGGGGGCTGTCTTGGGCCAGAGCCTGTCGAAGCCTGGGAACCCCCTCACCCATAAAGTGCCAGCTACAAGGAGGTGGCCAGGGGAGGTGCCAGTGACGGCCAGGCACACGGAGCTGCGGCTCCTGGCGCCTCCCGAGTAATAAGTGAGGAACGCCTCTTCCTCCTTAAGCCGCTGGAGAATGAAACTTGCTAAGGTGTTCTTTTTTTAGCCTCCTTACTTGGAAATTCCTTTTTATTTAAGGAATCCCCTAAAACGGGATGACGGGAGAAAAGAAACAANCTGGCGCCTCCCGAGTAATAAGTGAGGAACGCCTCTTCCTCCTTAAGCCGCTGGAGAATGAAACTTGCTAAGGTGTTCTTTTTTTAGCCTCCTTACTTGGAAATTCCTTTTTATTTAAGGAATCCCCTAAAACGGGATGACGGGAGAAAAGAAACAAGCCCCTCTGTCCCAGCTTTGTCTTGCATATTTTGATCATATCACCTCCTCTAACTAGAAGCAACCCCCGGAGGAGGTTTTACTGAGACTCTCAGAGGTGCAGCCCTTTGCCAGAGGTATCTCACATCAAGTCCAGAGCTGGGCTTCAGGCCCGGGGCCACAGATTAGTTCCCTGAGAAGAAATCTAACCTGACTCCCAGCGGTGAAAGCAGAGTCCTAACCACTGTACCACCAGGGAATTCCTGGCTTTTTCGGGGGCGAGCAAGTGAGGAACCTGTTTATTCTCATTCCCCACGGGCTGCAACAGGGGTCCCAGTAAAGCCTTGCCTGAAAAAAAAAGAAAGAAAAACACCTTTTTTTCTGTTTGTAAAAAGAACATCCCTCCTCAGAGAAAAGTTGGAATGTGTGCAAAAGCCACTTGTAAGCCTGTCACCCAGAGGTCACCACTGTTAATAATTTGAGACGTTTTCTTCCTGCCTTTTTCTATATATTTTTTTTCTTTTTTGCGGTTGAGAGCTTATTGTATATAGGACTCAGGATAATGTTATATCCTGAGTATCTTCCTGTATCATCAAACAGAAAACTTTCCTCAAAACACTTCCTCCAGCAGCTCTAACACACAGATGCACCACTGCTCTAACCCGGCCTCTCGGGGCCCTGTCCAGCCTCTGGGTTTCTGCTGGGAAAACAGAATATCTACCCCTGGGCCTTAAATCTCTGCCAGGTCTCTCTGGTTAGTTGCTTGGAATTCTTCTTTAAAGTAGAAAATGGGCTAAAGGGTATAAACATGCTTAAGGCGAGAAGGCAATGGCACCCCAATGCAGTACTCTTGCCTGGAAAATCCCATGGACGGAGGAGCCTGGTGGGCTGCAGTCCATGGGGTCGTGAAGAGTCGGACACGACTGAGAGACTTCACTTTCACTTTTCACTTTCATGCACTGAAGGAAATGGCAACCCACTCCAGTGTTCTTGCCTGGAGAATCCCAGGGACGGGGGAGCCTGGTGGGCTGCTGTCTATGGGGTCACACAGAGTCGGACATGACTGAAGTGACTTAGCAGCAGCAGCAACAGTCTCTTTGGGGCTGATTCCATTCTTAAAATGTAGCGGGCAGCACTCTGAGCAGAGCCATGCAACAGCCAAAGGCAAAACCAAATAGCCCTCCTCCCTGTGAGCCCTGGCAGCGTGAAGGCTGAGGTCCCGGTCCTGGCGCTATGTGACCCTGGACAAGGCCATCTACCTCTCTGAGCCTCTGTGGTGGCCTCTGCAGGAGGAGGCCCTGCCCTGCTGGTTTCCTACTGGATGCCTGGTTCCTCTCTTGAAGTCTCTGCGGCAGACAGAGGCCTGGCTCCGGCTAGCCATTGGCAGCTTCCTCTCCCTGTCGCCCCAGGCACAAGCTGGCTGACCAGCGGACCAGGAAATCTCTGGACCGCGGGGAGTTCCGCCTCCTGCACTATGCTGGGGAGGTGACCTATAATGTGACCGGTGAGGACCCTGGGGCTGTGTCCCCCCGGGTGGGCCGGGAGAGGGGCTCCGCCTCCTCTCATGTCTGCTCTCTCCCCTCAGGGTTTCTGGATAAAAACAACGACCTTCTCTTCCGGAACCTGAAGGAGGTGAGGAGGACCTCCAGGGAGAGGGCTGGGGGTCTGGGCTCTGCATGATCTTTGCCCCAGAAAGCTGACCGGCCTGTGCCTGTGCTTCCTCCATGACCCCTACCCTGCCCTCACAGACCATGTGCAGCTCAGAGAATCCCATCCTGAGCCAGTGCTTTGACCGGAGTGAGCTCAGCGACAAGAAGCGGCCAGAGACGGTGTGAAGGCGGGGGGACCCCAGGGGGTGTGTGCGTGCACACATGAGTGGGCCCAGTGCCCGCTTGAGCTGGGAGCTGGCAGTGTGTGTGTGAGTCCGTGTGTCTGCTGGTGCCTGGGTGCACATCTGTGTGTGTCTGGGAAGCTGCCCGTGGGTGCATCTGTGCCACTTTGATGGGTGTCTGGATGTGTAACGTCTCTAAGTGTGGATACACGTGTGCACACCTGTGTCTGTGTGGACACTTGCTTGCATTCACTCCCCTGCAGCAGACACTTGTAGTGGACATTACTGGGCGCTTAGGATACAAAAATGAACACATGCTGTCCTAGAAATGTGCATGGGTGCTATGGAAACTTACAATAGGGAGCAGCAAATTGCTGCGGAAGTGGAAGAGGGGAGGGGAGTCAGGGAAAGCTTCCTGGAGGAGGAAGCATCTGAGGTAACTTGGGAATGAGTATAGATGCTTGTCAGACTTATGGGAGGGCCCTGCAGAGCCCCACACAGGAACATAGTCCAAAAAAGACCAGGAAGTGGACCACAAAGTGCCATTTTCAAGGAGAGTGACGGGGAAGGCAGATCTGGCCAGTGGTGCCTGATGAGGGGAATACATCCAGTGAGCTGTGCCCAGAGGTGTGGCTGCCAGGCTTGGCAGGGGAGGGGAGGGCTGTCCCAGGACGAGCAAGTTCAGGGAGAGGTGGAAGCCAGGGAGCTTCAGGCCAAGACATGCTGGCAGGGAGGCCGTGGAGGCAGTGTTGCCCAGAGTCTGACTCCCTGGGACCCTGTGCTCGCTCCCCAACCCCACCCCTTCCCTGATGGTTCTCAGCCCCACCCTCGTGAGGNGGAGCTTCAGGCCAAGACATGCTGGCAGGGAGGCCGTGGAGGCAGTGTTGCCCAGAGTCTGACTCCCTGGGACCCTGTGCTCGCTCCCCAACCCCACCCCTTCCCTGATGGTTCTCAGCCCCACCCTCGTGAGGACACACCCACTCCTGTCCAGGCCTCTCCAACAAACCAGATTCCATTGACCCCTCCCAGGGACCCACAGCTACTCCAGACCCTACTAGTCTGTGATGCACCCTGACTGTCCAGTGTCCCAGGCATGCATCTGCTATTTCCCTTACTCAAGGAGGGGACCACCCTCCACCCAGTTCTGAAAGACAGAAGCATGGGCCTCATCCTTGATTCCTTAGCCTCCCCCATTGCCCTCATCCTAACAACTGCTGGATCTTGCTGGTTTTTGCTGCCTGAAAACCCCTTCCTTTCAGCCCCTCCCCATAACCCTTAGTCCAGTTCTAGTCCTCTGAGCCAGTCCGCCTCCTCCCTGGTCTTCTGTCTTCCCACCTATTCTTACCAACCACCCTCCACCTACGTGCTGTAGAGATATTCCAAAAGGCAGATCTGTTCCTGTCCCTCTCTCCCTCCAGATTCCTCTTTGGCTCCCTCTTTCCCTCAGGATAAAGTTCAGTCTCCCTAATGTGGTTCCTGAGTCCTACCGTGATCCTGCCTCTCTGATGCTCTGTTTACTCCCCGCCTAGATCCTTGCATGGCTTGTAGTTCCCTGTGTACACCAAGCCTTCGCTCACTCTGTTGCCCTGCCCGAATGCCGTTCCTGCCCCTCTTCCTCTGGCTGTCTCCTACTTGTCCTTTCATTCTCAGCTGAAGGGTTATTTCCCGAAGACCCGTCCTGCTATCCCCTACCCCACAGACAGAAAACTTGTAACATTTAACTTGGAAATGCTGCACCATCTTCATCAGCTTCAGAAATCTGACCTTGCAGATGCTGCAATAAAGAATTGTAATTTTTTTAAAAAAAAAGGTCTACGAGGGGCAGGGGTAGCTATGGGAACTGGTGATGTTTTGCCCCAGGGAAGGGTGTCTGGAGGGTTCTGAGCAGGGAGGGGCATTTGCAGGGGTCAGTGGCCTCAGCCCAGCCACCACCAACCTTCCTGTTGTTCATCTTGGCTGACCAGGTGGCCACCCAATTCAAGATGAGCCTCCTGGAGCTGGTAGAGATCTTGAAGTCAAAGGAACCTGCCTATGTCCGCTGCATCAAGCCCAATGACTCCAAGCAGCCCGGTAGGCCCTCCGCACTGTAGGCCGGTGGGGGCTGGGCCTCCCCTGCAGAGGCCTGTCAAAGCCCGCTGACCAGCCTGTGATCTCTGCCCCCAGGCCGCTTTGATGAGGTGCTGATCCGGCACCAGGTGAAATACCTAGGGCTGATGGAGAACCTGCGA
>SJYV01041068.1:16936-67787 GCA_006410875.1 Neotragus pygmaeus | reverse complement strand
CACACACACACACACACACACACACACACACACACACACACACATTAGTAAGACATCCATACTCTAATCCAATATTTTGAATTCAACAGAAAGACATAAAGCATAGTAGGCTACCTGTTGTCAAGGGGTGGTTATCCAGTTAGAAATTATCTGGGTCCTTGTATTTCATTGACTATCAGAAGAGAAGGGTAAAGACATGTAACAGAATAATTAATCTGGTTAGCCATCAAGCTTTAGGAATATACTTAGGAATAATATATTAATGAACAAATTGAGTTTGGGGGGATTATCTATAGAATCAATTAATCCATCCTGGTCCAATGTTCTATTAGTTAGATTTCAGAAAGTGACTTTTTAAACGGGTGAGATGAGATTCTGAATTTCCTTTTGTGGAAGATCATTCCAAGAAAATGTGTTTTTCTCTGTCTAGTGAAGTTTGGGACAGAGACTATGTTGCTGTAGTAGAATGCCAGCTAAAAGTACTGGATAATTTTGTTTTTAATTATGACAAATTAAAAGCACAGCATTATATTTAATCACATTTAAGATGTTATCATATTTTACGAGGAAAAATAAGCAGAATAAATTGTTTAAAATGTTAATAAAGCTTTTTCCCCTTCAGAGTTTGCTAATTTAAAGATGCCATCAATTAATTGCAAGGCATCCAGATTCAGAGGTATTAAAATGTGAAAAAAAAAATGCATGTCTTATGGGATATACTATGTTCCCCAAATATTTACTGGCTCAAATATTTCTAAGTTTCTTTCTTATCACTGTTAATAGCTATAACAATGGTATTTCATTATTCCTAGAACAATGCTAAGTGAAAATTACATCATCATTCCTAAAATTCCACTCATAAATAAAAGTCCAAATTTTAGAAGTATAAAACAATAACAAAAACCTTATCATCAGGAAAAGGTAGGGAATAAACACTGTTTTATTTTCAGCTTTATCCTCCCAAACAATGTGAGTATCTAAAAGAAAGAGAAGGCAGAAAGGAGAACTCTCTTTGCGACCCCATGGTCTGTAGCCTACCAGGCTCTTCCCTCCATGGGATTCTCCAGGCAAAAGTACTAGAGTGGTTTGCCATTTCCTTCTCCAGGGGATCTTCCCAACCCAGGGATCAAACCCAGGTCTCCCTCAAAGATGCTTTAACCTCTGAGCCACCAGGGAAGCCCTTTTCCAGGTCTGCACACCTCTGAGACAGGTATCTTTGTTTCCTGAGTTCTATATCCCCCCATATCTAATCTAGACATAGGTAATGCCATTTAACAAAAGATTACTGTGAGTTCAAAGAGAAATTGTCATGAGCAATAGTGCTCCTTCAAAGAAAATAATATGTGATCGTTTTTTAAGAGCAAAATTCACCTCCTGTATTTCTTATGAATATCTCTGCATGAGCTAAATACCTGAACAGTTGATGGACTTAGTTATTTCCAGAAGAAATATCTGTTGATCAGAGTGCAGGGAATAATTCTAGCACTGCCCCTTGGAGATACTTTTTCTAGGACAGAATGAGCCACAGGAGAAAGCTACACAAGACAGTGTCAAAAGATAGAGCATCATTATGCTGTTTATAATGGCTGGTGTGGGTTACATCAGCCAATAGTCCTGGGAAAGTAGGTTATCCCTGAATAAGAATGAATCAAAACGATAATGTCCTAATTTATAAGAATCAGTAAAGTCATAAGCAAATACTATAGACTCCTGTTAGTCATCGCGTGATGGAACTGTGTATGTGATGGCACTAATGGATTCCTTAAATGCAAATTACTGCTAAATTCCTAAGTAAACCATCCCTCACTTCAGAGCCATTGTAATCCATCTCTTATGTCAGATGAACTGTGAGACTTATCCCACTGATCGCACAGGATTTACTGCTTTTCTTCATTCATCTCTCATACTCAGTAACCCTTTTACTTCTCCTTTCCAAGTTTATAATATAAAAGCAATCTATTCACCATTGAAAAAAGGACCCTAGTGTAAATAGGATGTCTTTGATTTATGGCCAAAGAAGCCATTACTGGTTATACAATGGTCCAGGTTCTATTACACATACGACAATCTGGGGAGCTTCACGGCTCGCTCGCACTCAGCAATGTTTCCTGTCGACACACAGAAGCAAGGCTGGGTACTGACTTTGGGGGCCTACTCCTGCTCCTATTTTTTCATATGATCTCACATTTCAAGTTTGAGAGAAAATTCCCAGAGGGCCAGGACTGGCTGCAAGTAAGTTCTTTGGTTGGTCATCAAAATGGATTTTGATTTTTTAAAAGTTCCAGTACAGTAGGTTGGCTAAACTTGCATTCATTCCTCAAAATCCTTGACGGCCATTAAAAAGAAAAACACATACAGGAGGAAGATAAGAAGTATAAGGAATGCTTACGCAATATATTTTTAAGAGAAATAAAAAGTAGAATTAGATCAGTATATACAGTATAATACCAAAGTAGTTTGAGAAAATATTGTCTATGTGTATACACACACCTGTACACAGTTGGGATATCTGAGTAGTAAGACTAGCAATGATCTTTTTTATACTCAAAGTATTTTGCTAATTTTCTGCAGTGAGCATATATTACTTTCATAATCAGAAAAATGTCATTAAAACAAATACTGTCTTAAAAGATGTACTAGTAGAAAATATTATAAAACTTTTTAAAATTTATTTTAATTGGAGGCTAATTACTTTACAACATTGTATTGGTTTTGCCATACATCAACATGAATCTGCCACGGGTGTACACGTGTTCCCCATCCTGAACCCCTCACCCATCTCCCTCCCCATACCATCCCTCTGGGTCATCCCAGTGCACCAGCCCCAAGCATCCAGTATCATGCATCAAACCTGGACTGGAGATTCGTTTCATATATGATATTATATGTATTTCAATGCCATTCTCCCAAATCATCGCATCCTCTTCCTTTTCCACAGAGTCCAAAAGACTGTTCTATACATCTGTGTTTCTTTTGCTGTCTCACATACAGGGTTATCGTTACCATCTTTCTAAATTCCATATATATGCGTTAGTATACTATATTGGCTTACTTCACTCTGTATAATAGGCTCCAGTTTCATCCACCTCATTAGAACCAATTCAAATGTGTTCTTTTTAACGGCTGAGTAACACTCCATTGTGTATATGTACCACTGCTTTCTTATCTATTCGTTTGCTGATGGACATCTAGGTTGCTTCCACGTCCTGGCTATTATAAACAGTGCTGCAATGAACATTGGAGTACATGTGTCTCTTTCAGTTCTGGTTTCCTCAATGTGTATGCCCAGCAGGGGGATTGCTGGGTCATAAGGCAGTTCAATTTCCAGTTTTTTAAGGAATCTCCACACTGTTCTCCATAGTGGCTGTACTAGTTTGCATTCCCACCAACAGTGTAAGAGGGTCCCCTTTTCTCCACATCCTCTCCAGCATTTATTGCTTGTAGACTTTTGGATTGCAGTCATTCTGTCTGGCGTGAAATGGTACCTCACTGTGGTTTTGATTTGCATTTCTCTGACAATGAGTGATGTTGAGCATCTTTTCATGTGTTTGTTAGCCATCTGTTAGTGTATGTCTTCTTTGNCAGTTCTATTTCCAGTTTTTTAAGGAATCTCCACACTGTTCTCCATAGTGGCTGTACTAGTTTGCATTCCCACCAACAGTGTAAAAGGGTTCCCTTTTCTCCACACCCTCTCCAGCATTTATTGCTTGTAGACTTTTGGATCACAGCCATTCTGACTAGCGTGAAATGGTACCTCATTGTGGTTTTGATTTGCATTTCTCTGATAATGAGTGATGTTGAGCATCTTTTCATGTGTTTGTTAGCTACCTGTATGTCTTCTTTGGAGAAATGTCTATTTAGTTCTTTGGCCCATTTTTTGATTGGGTCATTTATTTTTCTGGAATTGAGCTGCAGGAGTTGCTTGCATATTTTTGAGATTAGTTGTTTGTCAGTTGCTTCATTTGCTATTATTTTCTCCCATTCTGAAGGCTGTCTTTTCACCTTGCTCATAGTTTCTTTTGTTGTGCAGAAGCTTTTAAGTTTAATTAGGTTCCATTTGTTTATTGGTTATCCATTTTGAGTAGAGCAGTGTGTACATGACCTTTCTAAAGTCCCTAACTATCCTTTCAGGGGTCTTGTATTATTATAATTTTTGCCTTGTCCCCAGAAGGAGGCTGGGCTCCCTCCCCAGGGAAAAGGGCAGGAGTGGTCAGTAGCTGCAACGTGGCCTTGCTCTTTCACTGACTGTTGGTGGAAGGGCCACTCAACCTGGTCTTTCCAGGGGGCAGGAGAGGGGGAAACATTACACAGCGCCTGCCATGTGGCCTTTAGCCCAGCAGGCAGGGCTGGCAGATGGAAACGTAGCCCATTTGGCAAGTACAGGCCTAAAGGGCACACTGGTGAGAAACTGACTCAGGTAGGGGTGAGGATTTGCAAACACTTCACAGAAAAGATGACATTTGAGGTCATCTATCTCAAAGGACAGTCTATGAACTCCCCTGCAAATGACAAACCAAATGCAAAGTGGCTTGAGCAGAAAAGGGCATCTATTAGCGTTAGCAGCCTAACAGTTCCAGGCTGGGTCGGCTTCCAGGTGCTCACTCTCAGGAACGTGTGGCGGCTTCATTCTCAGGCCCATTCTCCCCTTGGGTGTGGTGGCAGCAGCAGCCATAGGCAGCCCCAGGCTTTGGGAATTCAGCCTTGGAAGCCGAAAGTATCTCTTTCTCAGTGATCTGAAAGTCTCAGCGGGGCTTCCCACGTAGCTCAGTGGTGAGTGAAGAATCTGCCTGCCAATACAAGAGACATGGGTTCATTCCCTGATCTAGGAAGATCCCACATGCTTCAAAGCAACTAAGCCCACGCGCCATAACTACTGAGCCTGTGCCCTGGAGCCCAGGAGCCACAACTACTGAGCCCACGTGCTGCAACTATAGAAATGTCCGCGAAGCAAAACCCAGCACAGCCAAAAATAAGTAAATAAAATTAAAATGAAAAAGAAAGTCTCAGAGCTGATTCTCAGTGGGCCAGCTTAAATGAGGTGCTCTCCCCTCATTTTGGGAGAGGAGCTCATTCTGACTTACGCCTACTGGACCTGGGTCACGTGGTCACGTGCCTGCTCCCCCTCAAGACAGCAGCACGAACCACACCTGACCTCAAGGATAGAGACTAGGGAGAGATGATTTCCCTGAAAATCAGAATGCTGCCTCCGGAAGAAAGGGAGTAAGTGTTAAAAGCTGCAATTACAGAGCTCCTCCGCAGGCTGCTTTCCCCAAAGGGAGGCGCCTTTCTAGGTAGGAGGCATGGTAATGGCACGTGCAGGGTTTAAAGTCATGAGAGGTTTAATTAGGAGTCAGGCTACCTACTGAGGGGTTTAGACTCATCACCTGGGACAGAAGTCCCCAAAGAACAAGATATAACATAACATGACTATCTCACACATCATGCAAAACGCTGGGCTGGATGAAGCACAAGCTGGAATCAAGATTGCCTGGAGAAGTATCAATAACCTCAGATACGCAGATGACACCACCCCTATGGCAGAAAGTGAAGAACTAAAGAGCCTCTTGATGAAAGTGTAAGAGGAGAGTGAAAAAGCTGGCTTAAAACCGAACATTAGAAAAACCAAGATCAGGGTTATGGTGAGTGTGGATGTGTTCTGTATTGCTGTCTTGATACATCAGTAGGAGAGCAGATAGGGGTACACGGCAGAAGGATGTTATTATCAAGTCAGATGCACCTGACACCCTGTTACTGGAGAAGCAGGGAAATTATATTGTATCCTATGGCTCAAAGAGAGATGATTATGAATATTGCATGTCTGAGTACTTGAGAATGAGTGGCATCTATTGGGGTCTGACCGTAATGGATTTCATCAGACAGCTACACTGCATGAATAGAGAAGAAATTCTCACGTGGATTAAGTCTTGTCAACACGAGTGTGGTGGAGTAAGTGCTAGTATCGGACATGGTCCTCATCCTTTGTACACTCTTAGTGCTGTTCAGATACTCTCTATGATGGTGTTAACGTTAGTGACATAAATAAAGTTGTGGGATATGTTCAGAGTCTACAGAAAGAAGATGGTTCTTTTGCTGCAGATGCTTGGGGGGAAACTGATACAAGATTCTCTTTTTGTGCAGCGGCAACTTTGGCTCTGTTGGGGAAGTTGGATGCTATTAATGTGGAAAAGGCAATTGAATTTATCATGTATGAACTTTCATAGTGGATTTGGTTGCAGGCCAGGTTCTGAATCCCATGCTGGGCAGGATTCTTGTCTATTACTAGTCAGTTGCACCAAGTAAATTCTGATTTACCCGGTTGGTGGTTTTGTAAACAGCTTCCATCAGGCAGACTCAATGTAAAGCCAGAGAAGTAACCAGACGTATGTTATTCATGGTGGGTGTTGGCTTTCCTAAAGATCCTTGAAAGGCTTCATTGGATTGATAGAGAAAAACTCTGCAGTTTCATCCTCCCATGTCAAGATGAGGAAACAGGAGGATTTGCAGATAGACCAGGAGATACGGTAGATCCTTTTCATATTGTTTGGAATTGCTGGATTGTCACTTTTGGGAGGAGAACAGATTAAACCTGTTAGCCCTGTTTTTTGTATGCCTGAAGTATTTTAATGTTCAGCCTAAACTAGTGAATGTTCAGCCTAAACTAGTGAGCTAGGTCAGATCCCTTGATGGAGAAGTTGGTTAATACAGTTTTCATTGTGTTTTAACATTTCAGTGGTCGACGTGCTTAACAAACTTAATGACTACCATGTTAATATTATGTACATGAGTTGTGTTAATTTTAATAAATTATATAATTATACATATTGTAAATTAAGATCTTTATTATATCTTTCCTTCTGGAATGTGTTACTCTGATTTTTTTGTTTACGTGTCAGTGTATTTGTTTTCTTGTATGTCTTCATAAGAGCAAACTTGAACTCTGTTTAGCTGATGAAGCCTTGTGTTCTGATTTTCTTGTGTACTCCCTTGATATGCTATATATAACTATAGTTAATGTAAATTGGTCTTTGTCAGAACATTACTGATAAAGAGTTGATGAACCCCATAGGAATTAAAAGATGAAACAAAAATAAATGGCTGAAATTTGGGAATAAAAATAAAAAACTAAGATCATGGCATCTGGTCCCATTGCTCCATGGCAAAGAGATGGAAAAACAATGGAAACAGTGAGAGACTTTATTTCCTTGGGCTCCAAAATCACTGCAGATGGTGACTTTAGCCATGAAGTCAAAAGACGCTTGCTCCTTGGAAGAAAAACTATGACCAACCTAGACAGCATATTAAAAACCAGAGACATTACTTTGCCAACAAAGGTCCATCTAGTCAAAGCTATGTTTTTTTCAGTAGTCATGTATGGATGTGAGAGTTGAACTATAAAGAAAGTTGAGCACCAAAGAACTAATGCTTTTGAACTGTGGTGCTGGAGAAGACTCTTGAGAGTCCCTTGGACTGCAAGGAGATCAAACCAGTCAGTCCTAAAGGAATATTCAGTACTGAATATTCACTGGAAGGACTGATGTTGAAGCTGAAAGTTCAGTACTTTGGCTACCTGATGCAAAGAACCGACACATTTGAAAAGACCCTGATGCTGGGAAAGACTGAAGGCAGGAGAAGGGGACAACAGAAGATGAGATGGTTGGATGGCATCATCAACTCAATGAACAAGAGTTTGAGCAAGCTCCGGGAGTTGGTGATGGACAGGGAAGCCTGACCTGCTGCAGTTCACGGGGTAGCAAAGAGTCGGACACAACTGAATGACTGAACCTAACTGAACTAATTTTGTATCAGGGTTCACACTATCCTGTGACCACACCTAGATTTGAGACGCCACCCCACAAATAAGTTACAGAAAAATGAAAGCACCACAATCATTTGTCCATTCTTGTCAGTAGGAACCGCGCCCTGAGAAGCTGACACCAAGGAGCGGACAGATAAGATAAGCAATCGGATAGGTGCAATTACCAGCTTTACAACTGTAACCACATGCCTTCCTCTAGCAAGTGGAAGCACATGGGAGAGTGATGTCACCGACCCAGTCCAGAGGCAGCCACAGACCTATCCTTTTGAGAGGTAACCAAAGACATTGTGCACCCCCAGCTCACCTCCTGCAGGAAGGGCAGTGCTTGCCAGGAGACACCTGCCAATTACAGGAAGCTAAATCTGACTCTGAACAAGTGTCTCCACTGGACTCTCCTTTCAGTCACTTCCTCAACTAACATTCACATAAGGCCTACATGCCAGGCGCCTGAGATACAACAGGAGCAAAAAGACCAAAATTCTTGCTCCTATGGAGCTTACACATATTAGGGAAGAGAGGACAATGCATGAAACAAATCTGTATAATTAGAAGGAGGTGAGTACAAGGAAAACAAAGCAGAGAAGTGGGAGGGGGAAAGTGGGATAGGCAGTCTGCAGTGTCGAATGGGCGAGTGAGGGAAGATCTCCGTGATGAATCAACGTGGGAGCAGAGACCAAGGAAGGAGATCTCTGAGGGAATGACTGTGGATGTCTGGGTAGAGAGAACAGCAAATCACAGCAAAGGGGAAGAGAAAGGTTAGTGGGGCCAGAAAGGAGTGGGCAGGAGGAGAAGAGCAGAAGAGAAGACAGGCACACTTGCATCTCACCTCCTTCAGATGTTCGCGATTTTTCTCAGCTCCATGAAAACGGAGACAAGGAAGAGAGGAAGGAGACAGAAAAACTGCCAAGTCTCAAAAAAAAAAAAAAAAAAAATCCCAAGTCTCTGCTGGAGCTTTTGGATTTTGAAGAAGAGAGATTCCCCACCCCTCACCCCCTCTCTTTCTCCCTCTCTTTTTTCTTTTTGGCCATGCCACACAGCATGCAGGATCCTAGTTTCTCTGCACTGGAGGCACAGAGCTCTAACCACTGGCCCACCAGGGAACTCCAGATAACCTTGATTTCTCCCTGCAGAGGCATCATCTGTGTGAGCAGCTCTTCTAAAGGGTGGGACGATCAGAGGGACTGACATTGAAGCAAAGCAGATGAATGAGTCTCAAAAGCCCTGAAGCATGTTGTCGCCCCAGGGAACATCTCACTGACCTCTCTAGGAAGGGCCCAACTGTGGTGCTGCAGAAGACTCTTGAGAGTCCCTTGGTCTGCAAAGAGATCAAACCAGTCAATCCTAAAGGAAATCAGTCCTGAATATTCACTGGAAAGACTGATGCTGAAGCTGAAGCTCCAATCCTTTGGCCACCTGATGTGAAGAGCTGACTCTTTGGAAAAGACCCTGATGCTGGGAAAGATTGAGGGCAGGAGGAGAAAGGGATGACAGAGGATGAGATGGTTGGATGTCATCACCAACTTGATGGACCTGAGCATGAGCAAACTCCGGGAGATGGTGAAGGATAGTGTAGCCTGGCATGCTGTATGTAGTCCATGGGGTAGCGAGGAGACGGACACGACTAAGTGACTAAACAACAAAAGGAAGGTCCCACCTTCCGCCTTGGTTCCCAGCATGCTCTCCTCCCGCCCCCCTGCCTTGCAATCCCTTGACTTCCCTCCGCAGAGCTGCCTCTAGATCCTACCTTTGCATAGCTTAAGACAGATCCTTGTCTTTGCAAAACTAAGGGATACCCACTGGTAGGGGTGAGGGGTGGGGAATCTCTCTTCTTCATAATCCAAAAACTCCAGCAGAGACTTGGGAATTTTTTTTTTTTTTAGACTTGGGAATTTTTCTGTCTCCTTTCTCTCTTCTTGTCTCCATCTGTGGATGAGAACTAGGCAGAAATGTATTTTCCCACCAGTACAAATGGTGCCTATACATATACCAAACTTTGTCTCTCCCTTTCTCTCATACACATTTTTCAAGGCGATACTGCCATTTTCTCTGTATATAGCAATTTTTGTCACAAGAATACTTTTTTTTTTTTTTTTTAAGGAAAAGTGAGTGAGTAACCCAACTCCCTCCGGAGCGTTTCATTTACATAGTGCCCTGGAATTGTACAGGGCACAGCTTGCACAGCTGTGTGAGGCAACTCTCATGACTTTAGGAGACACAGACACAGGCAGGCAAACAGATCCTTGAACCCCTCCCTGCTCCTGGTCCTTTGCTAAAACAGTGCTTTTCTCCACAGTGAAAATACAGAGTCCAAACCACTGGATAGCCAGGGAATTTCCAGGAACACCTTTCTTTGGTTAGAGGGGAGGGACTGGAGGACTTTGATGTGGTTTTCTCTTGAACTAGGGAAGCCTTCTCTTTCTTTTCCCCTTTCATCTCTGCTTCTCCTTCAGGCAACTCCAGGAGCATCTTCTTGCACAAGAAGGTCACATTCTTTACATTCTTTGTAGGGCAGACCTCAGACTTATCAAGGGGCAAAAGCCACCACCTTAGCTGTAAATCTTTCTGAATGAAGGGGAGAGGAGGGGGAGAAGGAGAAGAGAAAGGAGGGAAGGGCAGTAGCGTTGGCCCTTTTTTTGTCCCAAGGCCACTCCCGCTCCCACCTCGCTGGCCTCTGAATTTGTAGGTTCTCTGTGATCCGAGGCAGAATACACTTAACGGCTGCCTGGTGCTAGGCATCCCCTCCTTTCCTGGTGGGTCAGACGGTAAAGAACCTGTGTGCAGTGCAGGAGACCCGTGTTCGGTTCCTGGGTCAGGAAGTTCCTCTGGAGAAGGGAATGGCTACCCACTCCAGTATTCTTGCCTGGAGAATTCCATGGACAGAGAAGCCTGGCGGGCTACAATCCATGTGGTCCCAAAGAGCAACTAACACTTTCACTTTTTCATCCCCTCCTTACCAATCTCCTTGCCTGTTTTTCAGCTTAGTTATGATTTATTCTCTCCTCCCTCCCTCTTTTCTTTTCATATCCGCTTTCTTTTTCTCTCTTTTAAGGTATTTTGTTTTGTCATGCCCATGTGTGCTAGAAAGGGGGCTTAGAGGCACTGCTTCAGACTGCCATGGCAGTCCACGGAAAGGTCCTGCCCCAAAGGCCAGTCATCCTGGGGAAGTGAAAAGCAGGCACTTCTCTTCCCAAAGGACCAGACTTCACCCTGGCCTGGCTTCTTCTGCTGGCTTGTGGTGACATGCTGTGACTAAGCCAGGGTCGTGATGAGTCACCCACAGCAGGGAAGATGCCCTTGCTCCCCACCCCTTCCCAGAGCAGGCCCAGGGGCATGTGAAGTGGGTCTGGAAAAGGTGTGTTATTCATAGAAGACCATAAAACCCAGGGCTGACTGGTTTTTTAAAAATGTTTATTTCTGCCATCCTTCCTCTACTCTGCCGACCCATCTCCTGCCTTTCCTATCCTCAGAGGTCTGAGGACACAGCAGAGTGATCATAGCTCTCGTCTCCTTCCAGGATTTGAATCCCAGATCCCAACAGCAGCTATGTATCTTTGGACAAGTCACCTAACCCCACTGAGCTTCATTGGTTAAATGGGACCAATCCATAAGGTTGTTGATAGGATTAAATGAAGTGATCCATCGAAGGGCAGTTAGCACTATGTCTGGCNCTTTTTTTTTTTTTTTTTAAGGAAAAGTGAGTGAGTAACCCAACTCCCTCCGGAGCGTTTCATTTACATAGTGCCCTGGAATTGTACAGGGCACAGCTTGCACAGCTGTGTGAGGCAACTCTCATGACTTTAGGAGACACAGACACAGGCAGGCAAACAGATCCTTGAACCCCTCCCTGCTCCTGGTCCTTTGCTAAAACAGTGCTTTTCTCCACAGTGAAAATACAGAGTCCAAACCACTGGATAGCCAGGGAATTTCCAGGAACACCTTTCTTTGGTTAGAGGGGAGGGACTGGAGGACTTTGATGTGGTTTTCTCTTGAACTAGGGAAGCCTTCTCTTTCTTTTCCCCTTTCATCTCTGCTTCTCCTTCAGGCAACTCCAGGAGCATCTTCTTGCACAAGAAGGTCACATTCTTTACATTCTTTGTAGGGCAGACCTCAGACTTATCAAGGGGCAAAAGCCACCACCTTAGCTGTAAATCTTTCTGAATGAAGGGGAGAGGAGGGGGAGAAGGAGAAGAGAAAGGAGGGAAGGGCAGTAGCGTTGGCCCTTTTTTTGTCCCAAGGCCACTCCCGCTCCCACCTCGCTGGCCTCTGAATTTGTAGGTTCTCTGTGATCCGAGGCAGAATACACTTAACGGCTGCCTGGTGCTAGGCATCCCCTCCTTTCCTGGTGGGTCAGACGGTAAAGAACCTGTGTGCAGTGCAGGAGACCCGTGTTCGGTTCCTGGGTCAGGAAGTTCCTCTGGAGAAGGGAATGGCTACCCACTCCAGTATTCTTGCCTGGAGAATTCCATGGACAGAGAAGCCTGGCGGGCTACAATCCATGTGGTCCCAAAGAGCAACTAACACTTTCACTTTTTCATCCCCTCCTTACCAATCTCCTTGCCTGTTTTTCAGCTTAGTTATGATTTATTCTCTCCTCCCTCCCTCTTTTCTTTTCATATCCGCTTTCTTTTTCTCTCTTTTAAGGTATTTTGTTTTGTCATGCCCATGTGTGCTAGAAAGGGGGCTTAGAGGCACTGCTTCAGACTGCCATGGCAGTCCACGGAAAGGTCCTGCCCCAAAGGCCAGTCATCCTGGGGAAGTGAAAAGCAGGCACTTCTCTTCCCAAAGGACCAGACTTCACCCTGGCCTGGCTTCTTCTGCTGGCTTGTGGTGACATGCTGTGACTAAGCCAGGGTCGTGATGAGTCACCCACAGCAGGGAAGATGCCCTTGCTCCCCACCCCTTCCCAGAGCAGGCCCAGGGGCATGTGAAGTGGGTCTGGAAAAGGTGTGTTATTCATAGAAGACCATAAAACCCAGGGCTGACTGGTTTTTTAAAAATGTTTATTTCTGCCATCCTTCCTCTACTCTGCCGACCCATCTCCTGCCTTTCCTATCCTCAGAGGTCTGAGGACACAGCAGAGTGATCATAGCTCTCGTCTCCTTCCAGGATTTGAATCCCAGATCCCAACAGCAGCTATGTATCTTTGGACAAGTCACCTAACCCCACTGAGCTTCATTGGTTAAATGGGACCAATCCATAAGGTTGTTGATAGGATTAAATGAAGTGATCCATCGAAGGGCAGTTAGCACTATGTCTGGCAGGTAGTATTTCCTGAATAAATGTTAGCTGTTATTACGAAATGATTATGGAGTGCCTCCTACAGTAGATGCTTGGCCTTTGAGATCTACCATGGCGTACAGACTTGTAAATGAAAGATTACGGTACAGTGGTTAAGAACCATAATAGAGATAATAAGGAAATAGGGCTGTACATACAGAGAGGTCAGGAAAGGGGAGACTTTTGTCACTGAGATCCCAAAAGGAGTCGAGGGGCATTCCAGAGAGAAAGAAACACTTCATGTAGAAGTGGTGAAGATGACATGGTGGCTTGGTTGTCTGCTGTGAGGTAAACGGGGAGTTCTAACACCTGGAGGTTGTTAAAAGTTTTATACAGAATAGCAGCTGACTCAGAGCTATAATTGAGAAAGTGCAAACTGGCAGATGTGTGCTATACAATTAGGGGCAGCAAGACTATAGAATACCAGTGAGCAGGCTGTCACAGGAATACAAAAATAGATACGGGATGTAAAGGTAGAAATGGTCCTGACAGCAGAGAGAGCAGAGGATAGAGTTTAGAGAATCTGGGTAGGGGTCTTGAGAGCCTAAACAGAGAGCACCCCATACTTCCACCTGGCTTGGCACACTCTGTTCCCTTTGTCTTGAATGCTCTTCCCTGACTGCCATTCAATATTCAGTGCATGTCACCTCTGGGAAGCCCTCCTGGATTCCCCTGCAGAATGGATTAGGGGGCTCTGCTGTGTGTTCCTAGAGCCCCTTCCCCATCGTATCACTTGGCACGTCTTCCTCATACTGTTTCCTGGTTTCTCCCTCTGGTCTGAGAATTCGGTGGGGCTCACCCTTGATGACCTTTGCACCCTCAGGGCAAATGTGGTGTCAACTGTTTGCTGAATGAATCAGTGAAAACAAGAACTTCAGCAGGCATGGAGAGAAGCTGGAGGAACTATCAGAAAAGGACAATCTTAGGAAACACAGGCCCTGGGGCCACATCGCCTATTCTGCTCTAATTCTGTACTCTAGTCGCTGCCTAGAAGCCTGGGCCTTACAGTAACTTGAAACCTGGAGGAGCAAACAACCGCGTCGCCAACAGCCTACCGGTAGCTGAAGCCCCGCCCCTCGGTCCTGGACTCCCCCTCATCCTCTGCAGTCCCAGTCCCAGCCAGGCGGCGACGCCCAAGAGGCCGCATGCGCAGTGCGCTCACGATCAGTCACTTGCCCTTCTCCCAATGGCGGGCGGTGGTCCCCTTCCCGGCATCCTCCCGGGGGCCAGGAGCACGTCATTTCCGGTGGGGAAGGCCCGCGGCGGCCGCCGCCATTTCGGGCGCTGCTGTGAGGCTGAGACCCGAGCCGGTCCGCTGGGCGGCGGGGGCCGGGGCTGGAGGGGCGCGCGCGGCGGCGGCGGCAGCGGCGGCGGCCCAGCGTGTAGGCGCGGAGGCGGCCATGGCGGGCAACTTCGACTCGGAGGAGCGGAGTAGCTGGTACTGGGGGCGGCTGAGTCGGCAGGAGGCGGTGGCGCTGTTGCAGGGCCAGCGGCACGGGGTATTCCTGGTGCGGGACTCGAGCACTAGCCCCGGGGACTATGTGCTCAGCGTCTCCGAGAACTCGCGCGTCTCCCACTACATCATCAACAGCAGCGGCCCGCGCCCGCCGGTGCCACCGTCGCCCGCCCAGCCTCCGCCCGGTGAGGGACGGACGGGACGGGAGGCCCGGGGCGGGGGTGAGGGCCGCGGAACTCCCCAGCCTGGCTGGCTGCGCCTCGAGAGCTGACCCCCACGAGGGACGTGGGCAGAGGGCTGGAGTGAGCGTGGCCGGGGCGCAGCCTCGGCCGGGGCTTGCTCCCACGGACCAGCGCGAGTGTGTGGGGGAGGAGGAGCCGCTGACCCAGGCCTCTGGGTGTGACTTGGGAGGACAGCCCAGGGGAAGGGGAACTGCCTCGGCCCCAGGGTGGGGCTAGCGCCCGAGCCGAGCCGGGCAACGTGGGGACAAAGAGCTGAGAAGGATGTTGGCACTGCGGGGCATCACTTGGCAGCGGTGCCGGGAATGAATCCGATAATCCTACAAGTGGCTTTTTAGGCTTGAAACATTTCCTGCAGTGTTGGAAAGCCGGGTTTGGCTATACTCCCCTGGTGGCCTTTGGTAGGAAGTCACTGCATACTGGCCGAGAGGGATGGAGACACCCTCAGGAAACCGGTCAGCTTTTTCCTTTCTTGGGCATTTTTCCAAAATACTTTTACCTTCCTCTTCCCCCGCGGAGGATGAAGGTGGTGAGCTAAGTGCCTTGGTTATAGAAGAAAAGCCTCTGTGACCAGCCCTGAATAAGCTGATGTCCGGCTGACTGTGTCCAAGAGATCTGAGCTTCCAGAGACTGTTCTCCACAATGAGGGGGTTATAGTTTTCAAAGCAATCAGTGGAGGAAAGTTTTTTTTTTTAATTTCAGGAAATAATTCAGAAATAAGCCAGTGGAAACAATCCCTTCCCTGAAAGTGAATGGAAGTTCATTTTTCCCTGGACTCGAACGTTATCAGTCTTGTTTGTCCTCCAGGGCCTCTCCTTGTTCAGTAAGTTGAGGGCTGTGGCTTGAGTCTTCTAGATGTTGAAAACAGATCCCACTGAAGTGACTCTTGAGAGTTTAAATGATCTGCACTGGATCTTCCTTGCTAAAGGTTGAGATATGACACTCACCCAGGCCACTGGAGTTGTTAAGGGGATTCGTGCACTTGGTACTTGAGATTTGTGGTATACAGAGTAATTCTGAGGTTACTGTTATCTGTATAACAGTACGGAGAGTCTTAGTGCCACCTCGCTGTTCCAGGTGGAAGCAGTTTAATCCTGACCATGTGAGACTAGATTCAGGCCAATCTCACCTGAATTAGGAGACTCCTGAACCAGCCTTTGCAGACTTGCTCTTTTAGGAGAGTCCTAATTTAGGTTTATTCTCTCTGACCAGAAATGAAATGGAATAATCTCTTGTTAACACATACCAATTAAAAAAGCGTAGGGATCGTAAAGCTTACAAATTATTCTAGGTCTTTCTCGGTCTGGTTGGTTTAATAGCATTATAACATGAGGTGGGAATGTGTGTTTACTCTAAACCAAACATATTCTACTTTTTACCACCTTCATGATGTCTGGGTTTTTGCATTACTGTGCAGTGACATGATGGCAAACAGTTACTGAAACTCAAGTTCTCAACCTTTTGTGTGTTTTGTTGGTTGAAAAATTTGGAAATAGCAGCAGGGGCTTCCCTGGTGGCTCAGATGGTAAAGAATTTGCCTGCAGTGCAGGAGAACCCAGGTTCAATTCCTGGGTGGGGAAGATCCCTGGGAGAAGGAAATGGCAAACCAGTCCAGTATTCTTGCCTGGAGAATCCCATCGACTGAGGAGCCTGGTGGGCTACAATCCATGGGGTTGCAAAGAGTTGGACACGGCTGAATGACTAACACACAGCTTTGTTTGAGCTTTCCCCGTGTCTTGGTGTTAATAACTTTAATCTCAGCTGTTACCTTAATGTTGAGCTCCTCCTTTTCGTAACATGTATGAATTCACATCTTTGGCCCAAGAGAGAAGGTGAGGATTGCCAGAGTTTGTGGCTGGGGTGTGGAAAGTTCATGGGCATTGTGGTCCTTTTTGTTTCTGCCCTGTACCTATTTTCTGCATAGGACAATTGATTCAGTTGCTGTCTTTATAAAGATTACTTAATCTTTGTTCTCCACCTCCCCCCATGGAGCTCTTTTGTTTTGAAGCCACACAGAAGAATTTCTTGAATTTTAGAGAGGCATATACAATATTAATAGCCTACATTTATTGACTGGTTATTCTGTGCCAGGCACTTTGCTGAGTACATTATATGCCTTGTCTCATTTACTGTCTGTAACAGTCCAGTGAGGAAAGTACTATGACCTCCACTTATTAAACTATTTCCATTTTATAGATGAGGAAACTGAGAGTCAGAGATACACTAAAGTGCCCCAAAGTCACACAGCTTGTAAGCGACTGAGCCAGAATTGCACCTAGGAATTGTGGCCCGAGAGCTGACACTGTTACACTGCACTGCTTTCTGTTAAAGCCAGTTTACTTTTGAGATCCCAGCAGTGCACTTTGAAGCCTCAACACTTGTGTCTCTGTTCTGGGCCCCAGGTTCTGTTTATAGACTGAAAGGAGGGACTTCCATGCTTCCACTATAGGGGGCATGGATTTGATCCCTGGTTGGGGAACTGAGACCCTGCATGCTGCGTGGCATGGCCTAGATAAAGACCAAAGGAAAGAGTGACAAGAGACTGGCTTCAGCGCTCAGGCGGTATGCAGCTGCTATCTAGAGTCAGTGATGAAGAGGTTTTTAGTAACCTTATCTGACAGATTAACTATGGGAACTGAGCTTTTTGTTTAGGATTGTATAATGTATTTTGTGGACATAATGCATAGGGTGAATTTGTACCGAATGGCTTAGGTATACATTTTAGAGGTATATGAACACAATAGACCAGATATTCTCAACCTTTTCCAGTCAGCTTGTTTTTAACTTGTGTTTAGCTCCCACAGGCTGCCAGTGCTGCCGTAGCCTGGAAGTCCCCTGACTGTGCCCCAGGGCCATAGGGCAGGGCTTGGTCAAGTCTACTGGTCACTCTCTGTCAGATGTACCTCTTGGGAAGACTTTGCAATTGTTGATGGATCCACTAGTTTTTACCTTTTGAACATGAGGTTTTACTAGACCTTGTCCAATAAACAGTCAATAAAACAGTAAACATGAGTTGGGAGAATAGTTAAAAGCTTGTGTTCTGAAGTCTGGCTTTGAACCTTCTTTGCTGCTGCTAAGTCACTTCAGTTGTATCCGACTCTGTGCGACCCCATAGACAGAAGCCCACCAGGCTCCTCCGTCCCTGGGATTCTCCAGGCAAGAACACTGGAGTGGGGTGACATTTCCTTCTCCAAGGCATAAAAGTGAAAAGTGAAAGGGAAGTCACTTAGTCGTGTCCGACTGTTAGCTACCCCATGGACTACAGCCTACCAGGCTCCTCCATCCAATGGATTTTCCAGGCAAGAAGATTGCAGTAGGGTGCCGTTGCCTTCTCCGTTGAACATTCCTTACCTTCTGCTTACTGCTTATATAACCATAGGCAAGTTCTTTAACTTCTCTCTGCCTCAGTTTCCTCATCAGTGAAAGAGGGGAAATAGTACTGACATGGTTATTTCAAGGGTTAAATAAGTTTTAGTATATTAAGTGCTTAGGAATGGAACTAGCATTAGGTATATTAACAGATGTGGTGGAGAGGGAAAAACTGAAGCAGAATGGAAAACAATTCTCAGCTTTGAGAGGCTCACAGCATGTCTGAAGGAGTAAATGCTGGCTGGGGGTGCATCAGGAAGTATGAAGGAGCCTTGGAGCCAGTGTGTGGAAACAAGATGATGGCTTCCTTTGCCCGCTCAGCCCAGAACCTCCTACCTGTTGGCCCTAGTGGGTGAGGGGAACATAGAAACTTATCTCATTTTGGGGGTGGGGGCAGATGCTAGGGTGATGATTGTGCTGCCTCTTCAAGGTGGTTCTGGGCCAAGCCACTTCTGGAGATCCTAGGGGACTGCCTCTTATCCACTACTGCCTTTTTGAACATCCAGCATTTATTTCACTTGTTTGGCTCATGCTTGTAGTTCTCAAACCTGGTCTTCATGATTTACTCTTTAATGAGTTAAAGATATTCAGTGGTTTTATGAAGAGTTCTTTAGTGAATTACTTCAAGATTTTAGACCCTGTCCCCCTCCCCCCCCAAAAAAAAANACTGTTTCCTGGTTTCTCCCTCTGGTCTGAGAATTCGGTGGGGCTCACCCTTGATGACCTTTGCACCCTCAGGGCAAATGTGGTGTCAACTGTTTGCTGAATGAATCAGTGAAAACAAGAACTTCAGCAGGCATGGAGAGAAGCTGGAGGAACTATCAGAAAAGGACAATCTTAGGAAACACAGGCCCTGGGGCCACATCGCCTATTCTGCTCTAATTCTGTACTCTAGTCGCTGCCTAGAAGCCTGGGCCTTACAGTAACTTGAAACCTGGAGGAGCAAACAACCGCGTCGCCAACAGCCTACCGGTAGCTGAAGCCCCGCCCCTCGGTCCTGGACTCCCCCTCATCCTCTGCAGTCCCAGTCCCAGCCAGGCGGCGACGCCCAAGAGGCCGCATGCGCAGTGCGCTCACGATCAGTCACTTGCCCTTCTCCCAATGGCGGGCGGTGGTCCCCTTCCCGGCATCCTCCCGGGGGCCAGGAGCACGTCATTTCCGGTGGGGAAGGCCCGCGGCGGCCGCCGCCATTTCGGGCGCTGCTGTGAGGCTGAGACCCGAGCCGGTCCGCTGGGCGGCGGGGGCCGGGGCTGGAGGGGCGCGCGCGGCGGCGGCGGCAGCGGCGGCGGCCCAGCGTGTAGGCGCGGAGGCGGCCATGGCGGGCAACTTCGACTCGGAGGAGCGGAGTAGCTGGTACTGGGGGCGGCTGAGTCGGCAGGAGGCGGTGGCGCTGTTGCAGGGCCAGCGGCACGGGGTATTCCTGGTGCGGGACTCGAGCACTAGCCCCGGGGACTATGTGCTCAGCGTCTCCGAGAACTCGCGCGTCTCCCACTACATCATCAACAGCAGCGGCCCGCGCCCGCCGGTGCCACCGTCGCCCGCCCAGCCTCCGCCCGGTGAGGGACGGACGGGACGGGAGGCCCGGGGCGGGGGTGAGGGCCGCGGAACTCCCCAGCCTGGCTGGCTGCGCCTCGAGAGCTGACCCCCACGAGGGACGTGGGCAGAGGGCTGGAGTGAGCGTGGCCGGGGCGCAGCCTCGGCCGGGGCTTGCTCCCACGGACCAGCGCGAGTGTGTGGGGGAGGAGGAGCCGCTGACCCAGGCCTCTGGGTGTGACTTGGGAGGACAGCCCAGGGGAAGGGGAACTGCCTCGGCCCCAGGGTGGGGCTAGCGCCCGAGCCGAGCCGGGCAACGTGGGGACAAAGAGCTGAGAAGGATGTTGGCACTGCGGGGCATCACTTGGCAGCGGTGCCGGGAATGAATCCGATAATCCTACAAGTGGCTTTTTAGGCTTGAAACATTTCCTGCAGTGTTGGAAAGCCGGGTTTGGCTATACTCCCCTGGTGGCCTTTGGTAGGAAGTCACTGCATACTGGCCGAGAGGGATGGAGACACCCTCAGGAAACCGGTCAGCTTTTTCCTTTCTTGGGCATTTTTCCAAAATACTTTTACCTTCCTCTTCCCCCGCGGAGGATGAAGGTGGTGAGCTAAGTGCCTTGGTTATAGAAGAAAAGCCTCTGTGACCAGCCCTGAATAAGCTGATGTCCGGCTGACTGTGTCCAAGAGATCTGAGCTTCCAGAGACTGTTCTCCACAATGAGGGGGTTATAGTTTTCAAAGCAATCAGTGGAGGAAAGTTTTTTTTTTTAATTTCAGGAAATAATTCAGAAATAAGCCAGTGGAAACAATCCCTTCCCTGAAAGTGAATGGAAGTTCATTTTTCCCTGGACTCGAACGTTATCAGTCTTGTTTGTCCTCCAGGGCCTCTCCTTGTTCAGTAAGTTGAGGGCTGTGGCTTGAGTCTTCTAGATGTTGAAAACAGATCCCACTGAAGTGACTCTTGAGAGTTTAAATGATCTGCACTGGATCTTCCTTGCTAAAGGTTGAGATATGACACTCACCCAGGCCACTGGAGTTGTTAAGGGGATTCGTGCACTTGGTACTTGAGATTTGTGGTATACAGAGTAATTCTGAGGTTACTGTTATCTGTATAACAGTACGGAGAGTCTTAGTGCCACCTCGCTGTTCCAGGTGGAAGCAGTTTAATCCTGACCATGTGAGACTAGATTCAGGCCAATCTCACCTGAATTAGGAGACTCCTGAACCAGCCTTTGCAGACTTGCTCTTTTAGGAGAGTCCTAATTTAGGTTTATTCTCTCTGACCAGAAATGAAATGGAATAATCTCTTGTTAACACATACCAATTAAAAAAGCGTAGGGATCGTAAAGCTTACAAATTATTCTAGGTCTTTCTCGGTCTGGTTGGTTTAATAGCATTATAACATGAGGTGGGAATGTGTGTTTACTCTAAACCAAACATATTCTACTTTTTACCACCTTCATGATGTCTGGGTTTTTGCATTACTGTGCAGTGACATGATGGCAAACAGTTACTGAAACTCAAGTTCTCAACCTTTTGTGTGTTTTGTTGGTTGAAAAATTTGGAAATAGCAGCAGGGGCTTCCCTGGTGGCTCAGATGGTAAAGAATTTGCCTGCAGTGCAGGAGAACCCAGGTTCAATTCCTGGGTGGGGAAGATCCCTGGGAGAAGGAAATGGCAAACCAGTCCAGTATTCTTGCCTGGAGAATCCCATCGACTGAGGAGCCTGGTGGGCTACAATCCATGGGGTTGCAAAGAGTTGGACACGGCTGAATGACTAACACACAGCTTTGTTTGAGCTTTCCCCGTGTCTTGGTGTTAATAACTTTAATCTCAGCTGTTACCTTAATGTTGAGCTCCTCCTTTTCGTAACATGTATGAATTCACATCTTTGGCCCAAGAGAGAAGGTGAGGATTGCCAGAGTTTGTGGCTGGGGTGTGGAAAGTTCATGGGCATTGTGGTCCTTTTTGTTTCTGCCCTGTACCTATTTTCTGCATAGGACAATTGATTCAGTTGCTGTCTTTATAAAGATTACTTAATCTTTGTTCTCCACCTCCCCCCATGGAGCTCTTTTGTTTTGAAGCCACACAGAAGAATTTCTTGAATTTTAGAGAGGCATATACAATATTAATAGCCTACATTTATTGACTGGTTATTCTGTGCCAGGCACTTTGCTGAGTACATTATATGCCTTGTCTCATTTACTGTCTGTAACAGTCCAGTGAGGAAAGTACTATGACCTCCACTTATTAAACTATTTCCATTTTATAGATGAGGAAACTGAGAGTCAGAGATACACTAAAGTGCCCCAAAGTCACACAGCTTGTAAGCGACTGAGCCAGAATTGCACCTAGGAATTGTGGCCCGAGAGCTGACACTGTTACACTGCACTGCTTTCTGTTAAAGCCAGTTTACTTTTGAGATCCCAGCAGTGCACTTTGAAGCCTCAACACTTGTGTCTCTGTTCTGGGCCCCAGGTTCTGTTTATAGACTGAAAGGAGGGACTTCCATGCTTCCACTATAGGGGGCATGGATTTGATCCCTGGTTGGGGAACTGAGACCCTGCATGCTGCGTGGCATGGCCTAGATAAAGACCAAAGGAAAGAGTGACAAGAGACTGGCTTCAGCGCTCAGGCGGTATGCAGCTGCTATCTAGAGTCAGTGATGAAGAGGTTTTTAGTAACCTTATCTGACAGATTAACTATGGGAACTGAGCTTTTTGTTTAGGATTGTATAATGTATTTTGTGGACATAATGCATAGGGTGAATTTGTACCGAATGGCTTAGGTATACATTTTAGAGGTATATGAACACAATAGACCAGATATTCTCAACCTTTTCCAGTCAGCTTGTTTTTAACTTGTGTTTAGCTCCCACAGGCTGCCAGTGCTGCCGTAGCCTGGAAGTCCCCTGACTGTGCCCCAGGGCCATAGGGCAGGGCTTGGTCAAGTCTACTGGTCACTCTCTGTCAGATGTACCTCTTGGGAAGACTTTGCAATTGTTGATGGATCCACTAGTTTTTACCTTTTGAACATGAGGTTTTACTAGACCTTGTCCAATAAACAGTCAATAAAACAGTAAACATGAGTTGGGAGAATAGTTAAAAGCTTGTGTTCTGAAGTCTGGCTTTGAACCTTCTTTGCTGCTGCTAAGTCACTTCAGTTGTATCCGACTCTGTGCGACCCCATAGACAGAAGCCCACCAGGCTCCTCCGTCCCTGGGATTCTCCAGGCAAGAACACTGGAGTGGGGTGACATTTCCTTCTCCAAGGCATAAAAGTGAAAAGTGAAAGGGAAGTCACTTAGTCGTGTCCGACTGTTAGCTACCCCATGGACTACAGCCTACCAGGCTCCTCCATCCAATGGATTTTCCAGGCAAGAAGATTGCAGTAGGGTGCCGTTGCCTTCTCCGTTGAACATTCCTTACCTTCTGCTTACTGCTTATATAACCATAGGCAAGTTCTTTAACTTCTCTCTGCCTCAGTTTCCTCATCAGTGAAAGAGGGGAAATAGTACTGACATGGTTATTTCAAGGGTTAAATAAGTTTTAGTATATTAAGTGCTTAGGAATGGAACTAGCATTAGGTATATTAACAGATGTGGTGGAGAGGGAAAAACTGAAGCAGAATGGAAAACAATTCTCAGCTTTGAGAGGCTCACAGCATGTCTGAAGGAGTAAATGCTGGCTGGGGGTGCATCAGGAAGTATGAAGGAGCCTTGGAGCCAGTGTGTGGAAACAAGATGATGGCTTCCTTTGCCCGCTCAGCCCAGAACCTCCTACCTGTTGGCCCTAGTGGGTGAGGGGAACATAGAAACTTATCTCATTTTGGGGGTGGGGGCAGATGCTAGGGTGATGATTGTGCTGCCTCTTCAAGGTGGTTCTGGGCCAAGCCACTTCTGGAGATCCTAGGGGACTGCCTCTTATCCACTACTGCCTTTTTGAACATCCAGCATTTATTTCACTTGTTTGGCTCATGCTTGTAGTTCTCAAACCTGGTCTTCATGATTTACTCTTTAATGAGTTAAAGATATTCAGTGGTTTTATGAAGAGTTCTTTAGTGAATTACTTCAAGATTTTAGACCCTGTCCCCCTCCCCCCCCAAAAAAAAATCAGTAGTAAAAGAAAGTGCGTTTATTTATCGCCGGACTTCTCTAAGCCTTCCCTATGTTCATGTGAAATTATGACTCTAGACAGGCAGGTATTGGACAGTGGTTTTTTCAAACCAGTCTGACCACAGAACTTTTTGAGAAGCATCTTGAGATTCTGTGAGATCTTCTTTGGGAATAATTGAAAATTTACAGAGGTGTTCAGAGGTTTGAGGGGGGTGTATATTAAGCTGATTTGCCTTTTATTGGGCATCTATAATATACCAACTACTTTTAGGAACTTATTAGATAGAAATTATTATTATCTAGATCCCTGTGAAAAGTTAAATAACAATTCAGATAGCTAGAAATACCACAGCCTGAGTTCTTCAAACTTTGTAAGTCTGAATCTGCAAAGTCACATGCTGATATCCACCATTTTTAGAGCTTTTACAGGATACTTTCTCAAATGAAGTCAGTGGCCTTGTTAGTCTTTTGTAGTGGAGAGATGATAAGAGCGTTCAAGGAACCTCTATAAATACGGTGGAGAAAGAAGAGAGGGAATGAGAATTTAAGAAAGAGGAAAGGAGAGGAAGTGTGAGATTAAGAGAGTGAATACGGAGCCACTGTGGCACTGCCCATGCCAGAAGTGCCTTGGCCCATTTGGCTCACAGAGCTCTTGGGTGTTCTTTGTAAAACCCTCAGGGTATTGTAAAAACTTGTAACCTGAGGGCGGACATGCTTGAAAGTGATGAGTTGAGCGTGTACAACTCTGTTGGTTAAAAGATAGCTCCGACTGTCTTGATTTTGATTTCTGAGTATGTTCATAACTGCACATTTAGAATCCAGCACAGGTTTGATGGAGAACAAGTCAGTGAGGTTTTCCAAGTCCCAGCTATGAGAACTCTGCTGTTGGTTCTGTTCTCTAGACTGGCTGACTGTCTCCTTCCTTTCCCACCCTTCTATTTCCTGGCTTTAGCTGTTTGTGGTTGGAAAGAGATGAACTAGGGAAAAGGAGCCGGAGCACATAGCTGTGGTGAGGTTTGGGCTTATGTACGTGTATTTTGTTCCCCCTCCTCTCCTGAAGCTTGGTTGCCCCATATATATATAACTTGTAACTGCTGCAGCAGTACATAAAAAACAGGTATTTCTCTATGGAATAATTATAATGTCATTAGAATAGGAAAAGAGGGAGTTCTCTGGTGGTTCAGTGGTTAGAACTCCAGGGTTTCGCTCCTGGGATCTTGGTTCAATTCCTTGTCAGAGAACTGAGATCTCTCAAGCTTCTCAATGTGGCAAAATGAAAGAAGGAAAGAAAGAACCATTCAGGAATGGAAAGAGCTATTCTTTTATAGTAATTTTGTTCTATCTTAAAACATAGCTTGTGATTGCCACTGATTTTTGTAGGAGTACATCCCCAATTGGAAGTGAATGCCAGGGGAGAAAAAGAAAGTCTTCCTGAAACTTGCTGCTATGCTCCTTGCTCACCAGCCACACTGTGTTTGCCTTTGTATGTGCAGCTATGCTGTGAGTTTCTCAAATCTGGGGACAGATTTTCATGTAACTTGTCCTCACTTGAGAGTTATGTTCTTTATTAATGAACACGGTCCCTAAAGGGTGACTAGTGAAAGCCACATTGGCAGTTGTACCTTGGCGTATTGTTGGGTAAATTCTAGGAAGGGAACTTTTATTCCTAGGTGTCACCAGGACAATTTTCTAAGCCAGGTTCTCGAAGGTTCTCCCTACGATTCTGCCCTTCAGGCTTTCTTGACCAGGCAGTACAAAGTAGGTCTTCTTGGAGCTCACACTGACTCTGTCCTTCACATAGTTCCACAAGCCTGAAGGATCACTGTAGCCTAGAGGTGATAGATGAGGTAGCCATGTGTCTTCCTTGTTTACCAGGCTGGAATAGGAATAATTACCCATCAGTGATGAGCTTTAGAGAAGAGAAACTCCAGAATGTAGCCCCACTGTGCTTTGGTATGGTCATAACCAAAATCATCTCTCCAGTCACCAGTTCTGCACTTGAAACTATCGGGGTTGCATTCTGCTGGTGTCTGAGGAGTGTTTGCCATAGATGGACAATCCTGGGTATGAGCATGTATTTCAACATCTTGAGTCAGAGAGACAGCCAACATTACTGACTGTGGGCTATTAACTTGTTTTAGTTTATAGCCATGAATTCCACAGATGGACTTTTGCAATGTAAGAAATGTGCATCTGTCCTCTAAATTGTGTCTCGGCCTTTGTTTCATATGGGTGGAAAGAGAAGTCACTCATCAATATACATTCTGTATTGAGGACTTTTGGTTAGCCTCCAAAATTTATCACTTCACCTCTCCCCAGTAGAGAAGTTTAAATGTACTTTTTCTGGTCTATCTGGACAGAGTGTTTTCTAACACAGAACAAAATAATTTGGTCTCATTTTTTTAGAGTGGCGAAGCAATTTAGACAGCTGGGCTACCGCAGTGTTTCTGTTTCACAGCATTAACAGCAAAGGGTTTTTAGATGGATTGGCTAGGTTTTTGTTTTGACTGACTGGCTTTAATAGGAGTGGTGAGGGTAGTTTAGGCCCTCTCTAACAAAGAACTCGAACAAGTAATTTTCACAAAACAAGTACAAATATTCAATAAATGTGAAAAACTTCAAACAATCAAAGATGATATTAAAGAAGAGACATCTTTGCTGTTCTGGCAAGGACATGGGGGAAGTGGGAATGCATAGTCCACTGGTGCGAGTGTAAAATCATTTAAAACTGCACGACAGGCAACATGAACCTTGGTGCTCCTACTCTTTGATCCAGCAGTTGCATTTTAAGATGCTTATCCTAAGGAGGTCATAAAAAATGCTCACTAATAAAAGCGCTCATAAGAGCATTGTTTGCAGTAGTGAAAAATTGAGAATAAAATATCCCACCTCTTGCTGGGATAGCTGCTGGGACCTATGAAAATGGAGAGGTTGCTACATTTCCTGAGGTTGAAAAGAAAAAGAAGACTAACACAGCCTTGAACCCTTGTGCTCTGCGAATGGAATAGCCATGGAACGTTTTGAGAGAATGAACAAGAAGTCTCCATGGTGCTCTGTCTTTGGTCCGATATGTGAGCTTGTCATGACAGGCATGGTTGCTCTATCACAGCCTCTGTCTCTTCTCTGCTGCAGGTGGTGATCGCTCACTTTCTTCCCAGGGAACATTTGAGCTACAAAGTATGATTTTAATTTACTGTTAGGAGAAGGGGTTATTTAGATTATTTTTTTCCTTCTCTTTCTTTCTGGTTAAATATTGAGTAAATATATGCAGGGAGATGCTTAAAATCTGCATTTCATCTCCAGTATATCTTTCAATAATACCCTGCTCTGTTTTTTTTTTTTTTTTTAGGGTTGAGTCCCTCCAGACTCCGAATAGGAGATCAAGAATTTGATTCATTGCCTGCTTTACTGGAATTCTACAAAATACACTATTTGGACACTACAACGTTGATAGAACCAGTTTCCAGATCCAGGCAGGGTAGTGGAGTAATTATCAGGCAGGAAGAGGCAGAGTATGTACGAGCCCTCTTTGACTTTAATGGGAATGATGAAGAAGATCTTCCCTTTAAGAAAGGAGACATCCTGAGAATCCGGGATAAACCTGAAGAGCAGTGGTGGAATGCGGAGGACAGCGAAGGCAAGAGAGGGATGATTCCAGTCCCTTACGTGGAGAAGTATAGACCTGCCTCCGCCTCAGTATCGGCTCTGATTGGAGGTAACCAGGAGGGTTCCCACCCACAGCCACTGGGTGGGCCGGAGCCTGGGCCCTATGCCCAACCCAGCGTCAACACTCCGCTCCCTAACCTCCAGAATGGGCCCATTTATGCCAGGGTAATCCAGAAGCGAGTCCCTAATGCCTACGACAAGACAGCCTTGGCTTTGGAGGTACATAATGTGCAAAATGTAGAAAGAAGAGATCTGCTATAGGGTCTCCCTTTCAGACCTCTTAGAGCTTTGTAGGAATGCTGAATATAAGCAGCAGCATTGTAACATTGTTATAGATGTTGAATGGTACTTTTACCATTAAGTACTGATCTTGGCACTTAATGTTGGGTTTTCTCTTTTTTATAGAAAACCTATTTTGGAATGAGTAAGCTTAAAACTGTATAACCGAATGTTCTGATTGATTTACTAAACCATACTTTGACTTCTTTAATAACACCACCTGAATTCACAGGAATTAACCTAAAATTTTTTTTTTCATCTACATTCTAATCTGTTTCTTTCTGTTTATCATTATCTGAAATAAGTGGGCTCCACAAATTTGAGTATAAGTGGTCTCTATCAAAATACTTAAATGAATCTTCTTATAGAAACGTGTTTGTACTTTAGGGGCTTGGGGTTTCTTACATGATTTATTGTATAGGTATAATGAGACAGACACCCAGAAGCGTTAATTCCAAGAAGCAGCAGGGTTGCTTGGTCTTTGTTGTTTGCTGCATTTTATCCTGGAGAAACCAGTTCCTCTTGAGGAGTAAATTTTTACCTTTACTGGTGAATAGTTACCCTTGTAGCCCATCTCCTCTGGCCAGCCATTGCATTGTATTTATTCTCATCTTTAGCACTCACAGCTTTGTTTCTTACCTCTTCTCTTTCTTCTTCCCTCCCTCCCTCCCTCTCTTTCTGAGTTATGCAGAGATAGTGGTTCAGCATAAAAGCTAGAAGTGGCGTGCTTTCCTGTCTTTCAGATATGATAACTTTAAGCAAGTTGCTAAATTTCATGAGCATAGGCTGAAGTTCCTCAGATAGGGGTGCAGGTTAGCAGAGAAGGGGCTGAAGTATTAATATATTTTTGTAAATGGAAATCTCGAAAATCCTTTGGATCATGCTTATACACAGAGGAGTGGGAGTTGCCTAGGGAAAAGGCTGTACAGTGAGCTGAAATTTATTTGAAGTAGTCTGATATTACTGGATTTAAAATTTTTCTTTTGCATTCTGAAGAGTGGGTGCAAAGAAGGGTTAGGTCCACAGGTTTGACTGAAAAAAATGTGTGCTTTTAAAATGTGTATATTTTGAGATCATGTTGTGACTGAAAAGTATTGTGTCCTGCTTTTGATGAGAAAGGAATTATATGTTGTCTAGGTCACACTACTTTTTCCCACTTAGAATTTGGAGGATAAGGAAAACAAGTTTCTAGCTTCATGTTTTCATTTAAGTTCATATGACAGCAACAGCCAAGATGGTGCTGTGCCCGTGACAGCTGTGACTCTGGATGCTTATTGCAGGCCCTGTTAGCACTGGGCCGGAGTGTGGGAATAGCTAGCTAACACCCAAGAGAGGATAGTTACCACGTTAATTTTGCTTCCATTTGCAATTCCTTTCTCAAAGAGAATTGGTTTGGTTTGGTTTGGTTTTGACCTCACTGAGCAGTTTCCAGGATCTAAGAGTCGGACACGACTGAGCAGCTTCACTTTCACTTTTCACTTACATGCATTGGAGAAGGAAATGGCAACCCACTCCAGTGTTCTTGCCTTGAGAATCCCAGGGACAGGAGAACCTGGTGGGCTGCCGTCTGTGGGGTCTCACAGGGTTGGAGACGACTGAAGCGACTTAGCAGCAGCAGCAGCAGTTCCCTAACCAGGGATTGAACCTGGGCCCCCAGCAGTGAAAATGCCAAGTCCTAACCACTGGACCATCGGAATTCCCAGAATTGTTTGCCCCAACGATGCTTGCCTTAATTAGAGGCTTTAGTGCTCCAGAATGGTTGAGCTCTCTCCTACTGTGAAACGTAAATCTTGTGAAATAAAGACGAAAGTAGAAGAGTGCTTTTTACTAAGTTTCCTTCTTTGGTTGGGTATTCGTTTTGAGCCACATGTGTTGACTGATGATGATAGCCTCTTTCACGTTAGAACAAATACCCCAAATAATAACTTGAAAACACCTTATGTATTTAAGAAAACATCATGTAAGTTTAGCATCACAGAAATCTAAAGCTAGAAAAGACCTTAGTTACCCCTATTCATTTATTGAAAAAAAATAAGAGATGGATCGAATGGGTTGTTTAAACTAGTTCGAGATATGAGGAATCCAGATCTACAGTGGCCTTTTCAGCCATGCCCAGATTGCATCTGTGGCACTTTCTGTTTTGTAGTGGTGATGCTGCCCTCCCGTCAGTTTTGTGTGGTGTAACTGGCAGCGTGTCCTCACATGTACTCTCTGTGCAGGGAGACAGCGTTCCTTTCCTGTCTCTGGTTTTCCATAGGAGCTGATGTGCCTAGTCCCTGTGGAGATGAATCCAGGAGATAAGATTAGGAAGGTCTGACCCATTATAGATTTAGATCTATAGACAAGCTAGGCACATTTTAGTGAAGTTTTACAGTTAACTTGAAATTGATGTTGAAATCATTGCATTTTAGAAGTGGACAGAACCCCAGGTATAATAAGGGTTCAGACTCCTAGTATTTCCCAGAAGGTAGCTGAGGCTGCAGTGCTCTGGGTTACCTCTCTTACTTCAATCAAAGGAACTTTGTTTTTACTATGTTATAAATCGGTGTCTCTCCAAGGTTTTTTTTTTT
Organism: Neotragus pygmaeus; assembly: GCA_006410875.1. Lineage (NCBI taxonomy): Eukaryota > Metazoa > Chordata > Mammalia > Artiodactyla > Bovidae > Neotragus > Neotragus pygmaeus. The sequence continues at coordinate 37,468 of SJYV01041068.1, read as the reverse complement.
TTTGAAAGAAGGGTTTCTGTACTTATAGAGCATGTTCAGGATCCACTTGTCCTCCCCTTACAGATAGATGTTTCCTGCATGGCATATTTGCTGTGACTAGAGTCCACGACTACTTCCTCTTTTCCCACCCATCACATTTCTCTAGTAGGAATGAAGGTTGTTGGAAAGAAGGGATTAATTCTAGCAAACAACCAAAGTAAGGGTATTCCTTGGTTCACTGTAACTCTGGGGGAATGTAACTGAACCAGGAAGACACCATCTGTTCCATCCTGGAGCTTCTAATAAAGACAGATTTTAAACAAATGTATTTTGCAGGAGAACCACTGGAAGTAGCACTAGAACAGTGCAGAGACACCATTTACTTTTTTGGTCTTAGATTTGATCTGAGATTTCGATTTGATTGGTTTTGGTTTCATGAGTCATGGCTCCTTGGGAGCTGGAATAGTGATGAATCTTATCTTGTAAATTGCAGGTGTTAAAGTTTATTTCATGCCTCTGTAGACTGTCCAGAACAATCACATTATCTTGGAATGTAACTTCTATTTTCTGATTCAGCCTGGCCTCTTGCCTTTGATAGATAAGACTTCTGAGTAACCAAGGAGCTTTTCAGGTGGACTTAGGTGTGAACCTGTTCTTCTGGTCACAGATAGGGAAGATGTAAAGTTCCATGGGTCCCTGATGATATGCAGCGGTGACTATATTAACTCTACATCTCCCCATGTAGAGCTCTGAAACCTTAAGTTATTTAGGCCTTTTGACCTATATATGGAAAAGTGAAGCGAAGATCTTAATTTCCCCTTTGTTCCAGAGAGAAAGAATGAGATTAGGAAGTGTAAGAACTGCATGACAAGTCTTGGCTACATATACAGTAACTTCATACCCACTTGAAAAAATAATAAACATAATTGAAAGAAAATAATATTTTCATTTTAATAAAATAGTTTCAGTTACTTAACCCCCCATTAAATAGCAAAGTTTCTCAAACCTTGGGATCATATGGAACATTGCCACCTTCATTTCTTGTTCCACACTTATTTTCATAAGGTACTTGATTTTTATCATAGCAACTGCCAAAGCCCAGCTTTGCAAAGACATGACATCTTTGAAAGGGATGTAGTGTAATCTGATGTCAAAATCGTTAACTGTTTTGAGTTAGTAGTTCACATGGCATAACAGAGGTTAGGTATTGCTGTTTCCCTCAAAAATACAAAATACTTGGTGGGACCCCTCAGAATTTGCTGCAGTGCCTCTGACTCTTCAGTTTGGGAACCTCAGGTCTTGTTGACTGTACTAGTTCTTAGAAAATTCCTAAGGTTGAGCTAAAATGTACCTGTTCTATGTACCTCTCATCAAGAGGATGGGAACTTAGTTTCCGTTATTATCAGTTGTTGAGCTACAGAAAATTCTTTTTTGGACTTGGACTACAATCAGGGTAACACCTATCTTCAGTGTGGTGCTTTTGCTTGACATCAGGAAGCGTACCTACAAGTTCAAGCCCTGCAATGATCCACGAATCTGAACCATGTACATTTCAGTCCATCTCTGAGGCAAGTGAATTATTAAGACTGAATTGGTCTCACTTGTCTTCACTGATTTTAGAGATTTTAGATAGGCCCTGAATATTACCTATTCCTCAGATCAGGGATCTGCAGGCTTTTTCTGTAAAGGACTTTGCAGGCCTTGCAGCCTCTGTCAGTTTGCCACTGTAGCGAGAAAGCAGCCATAGACAAACAGCAACTGAGCTTGCTGTGCTAGAGCAGAACTATTCTCAGAAAAGGGCAGCAAGCTGGACATGGCTCACGGGCCACCTAGGTTGCTAACCCCTGTCTTCGATTGCTGTAGTTTTCTTACCTTTTTCCCTCCTTCAGTCAGATCTTGAAATGTGTTCTTGGTGTGTTTGAAAGTATTTGAAAACGAGATCCTTGTAGTCTGTCTCAGTAGTTGGTTTCCCTGGCTTTATTTACATAAAGTTAGTTATATATGTTTCCTGCCCTGAGCTCACGGGAATCATGCAGCAAATCTGGATCAAAGAAACACTGGCAACTATTGATGCCTTTCCTGTTAGATAGCAGGGATAGAAACTAGAAAAGCAGTTGCCTGGGGTTGCGCCAGCAGGGGAGGTCACACAGTCTCTGGTGTCTCCTATTTAGGGAACACCAAAAATTAATGCCATTTGGACTTCATATTTTTTCTAATTGTCCCTGGAACTCACTGGTAAAGGTGAGTGTTCATTAAGTTCCCTGGGAGTGAGGAAAATAAAGTAACTACATTCGGTCCTCTTTACGGATGACGCCGTGATTTATTTGCAGACTTACTCCTGAGGGTGTGGTATAGGGTCGAGAGACAAGGAACTAACTCAACACTAAAATAGTACCTTGGTGGTGAAAGAATCATCATTCTCTCCTTTACAAGGTGTTAGTGAAGTCTGCCTCATGAAAAGAAAAGTTAGCCGCCTTGTCGTGCTTCAGGTCCTTTAGAAGTTCTTTCGTTTTCATTAGTGCACGGATGAGGATTTTCTTTTCCATCTGTAACGTGAATTTTGAAATCAGTAATGTGAGAACTACAGTTACTACTGCAAGTACATTCCTTTGTGTCTTAAAATTGGAGCATTTTCAGGGCAGGCACTCAGTCTCGCTTTCTTTGTCTTTGCATTAGTGCACCAAGCTTCAAACCTTCGTGCATCCCCCTGACCCTCCCTGGTCTTGCCTGAGGGAACTCTCCTTTAGAGTGCTGTTGGCCAACAGGGAGAGGACCACAAATTCCGGTGTCGTTTCTGACTTGGAGGAAGAACTGCACTTGGTGGAGTGCCGTATTCCTAGACTGCCCCACCCCCTCCTGCACTCTGCCTCAGGCTCCATAGCCACCCTGTCTTCCAGACGGTTGGAACTCGAGGGCCTTATGTTTTCTCAAAGATAGTCATGTTTTTGCCTCTGGGACCTGTCTGTTCTTGACCCCAGGACTCCCTCTGTGCTTTGACTATTTCAGGAGAAAGAACCGATAGGGTATTAGGCATAGGTATTTAATTTTAATAAGGTCTACCTTGAAGTATTTGTACTTCAAGGCCACTTTGGGCAGGTTAATTAGCCTATTAAATGCTTACAGCTTTCCTCTTTTACCCATTTAAAAATCAGAATCATTTCAGAGTCATGACACAACCTTTCTTTCACCTCTTGATGTTTGGACTTCCCTGCCAGGAACCTAATCAACTGTAAAAAAAAAAAAAAGATTCTGGATTCCAGAAGATGGTTGCTTTTCCTGAGTTTTTCTCTGCAGGGTAGAACCAAGAGAGTGTATATCAGAAATGACCCTGATGCTGTCCAAAGGCCTACCTTGCACTCCATTCTTCTCCTTACTAGCATCTTGCTGTACGGGAGCCCTGACTCGTTTCTCACTTAGAATTCTGCAGGAAGAATGGCCTGAGGGCAGAGCAGAAGGCTTTGCTCTCTTGTGGAGAAGCTAGTGTGGTTTTTTGGTACTGATGACCTGGAGGGGGTGGATGGTCCACATTTTAACTACCTGTCGCTTAGAGCTCTTTGGGGCATGATTTGAGACAGCACTTTGATTGCTTAAGAATAGCAATCTTATTCTTAGAATGACAGTCTTAAAGAGAGGTGTTTAAACCTGGGTTTTGATGTCAAGTAGAATGGTGGACTTAAGTTTGTATCTTGAAGACCCATCTTTTACAAAACACCTAGAAAAGCTCTGGGAGATAGTGAAGGACAGGGAAGCCTGGTATGCTGCTGTCTATGGGGTTGCAAAGAATCAGACACGACTGAGCAAATGAGCAACAAAGAAAAGCTGGAGAAACATAGCATTTTTTCACCTTTTTATTTAGCTATGAAATCGACTTCACTTCACTTCATTTGGTAGAATGTACCAATCCTAAGTAAGTATGTAGATCAATGAATTTACATGCATATATACCTATACAGTAAACTGGCCACTTACTCCTCCTCTGGAGGAGAATCTAACATGTGTGGCAAGGTTTTTTTTTTTTTTTTTTTCTCCTTTTCCTGTATGTGGAATCTTAGTTTCCCAACCAGGGATCAAACCCAGTCCCCTGCAGTAGAAGCAGAGTCTTGACCACTGGACCACCACCAGGGGAGTCCCATGAGTGGCAGTTTAAATATTTGACACGAGCATACCTATTCCTTTAAGTGTTTTTTTTCTTTCTTTCTTTCTTAAGGTCAGGAACTTATTCTGGGTCCAGCTATCTGAATAGCACTTGAATATAACATGAGTATATAATAAAAATGAGAGGGAAGAGCGTTACTTTATAATAAAGTTTAGTGAAACATAGCAAGGGGCTAGCAGTGCAGGGGCATTAATTCCAGTAACGTGTTGTATGTGTGTGTGTGTGAGAGAAGGATGGGGAGTCAAAGGTAGCTAACAGGTCAGAAAGGAGGAAAATTCACTAAGGAATAGTTACGTGTTATGGAGTTTATATAGAGCCTAACGTCTTGTAATACTGTAAGAATTTTTAAAAGACGAGAACAAGGTAGTCTTGAGAACTAGAATTGGGGATATAAGAAGAAATCTTCCAGACTGTTTTTACCACCAAGGAACTTCTCATTTGATGTTCAGATCTTCCTCTACAAAGACTGAAAATTTTTGCTTGTCATAGTTGGCCTGCTCAGATATCAGGAATTGAATCGGAAGATTACTGGGAATAAACAGAACCCTGGGTGCTAGAGCCTGTAGGAGCTGGATCTGTTTGCAGAGACAGATAGACAGTGTCATTTTCCTCTCTCCTCACCTTTCCCCATCAGCCTTCATCTTCATCATCAACCCATCAAGCTGCTGCCTTTTCTCACCCTTGTATCTTATCCCTTGTCTCTCTAATGTTCCATGGTTTCTCTCTTCCTTTTCTCATCATCTTATGATTCCTGCAACCACTTTAGGTCTCTTAAGCTTTTCATATAATTCTTAGGAAACTGTAGGTAGGTCAGTAGGTAACCTATTTCCTCTGTGAGTGAGATCAGGGTGGTTTAAGAGAAGGCCCTGGCCTAAACTTGAGTTGGCTTTGGCCAGTAGTCAGCCTACAGGCCTTCTTAGGGAAGGAACCTGCAGGGCTTGGGGAGCATAGTTTGAAAGTTCTTAATATAGTGGAAGAACATAAATGGGCTTGGGAGCTGGATACTTCTAGGCTCAAATCTCAGCCCTGTCACTGGCTTTGTGACTTCAGGTGTAACATGTAGTTGTTCTGAATGTCATATGTAAAATGAATTCCTATTTTATGGGATTATATGATTATTAGAAAATGATTTTATATAAAGCACTATAGTACTTTATGGGAGTTTAATATCATTATTAATGAAACCAAATGAACAGTAATGTTTAGAAACCACTTGTATGTGCAGAACTCAGATGTTGATAATTCAAGGATAGTCATAAAGCTCTTTAGTGACATTTGGGAACTTAACTCACCATTGTTAAATACTTTGGTACAGGGTGAATCCATTCATCAAACACCTTGTCTTTTAAGTTTCATCATAAGACACAGGTATATCCTAGATTGTCAAAAATATTTGATGTTGCAACAGGAAATCTTTTTGTAACAGCAGAAACCTGATGTCCTCCTACTATTAAGGAACAGGTACCAGGTGGCATTGAGGGAGCAGCAAAGTCTTGTCAGTACCTACTAGGGGTGGGTAGTGGTGGGGACTGGCAGGCAGTGGCCTGCCAAGTAAAACTAGCTGAAGAAGGTTGAGGCTTTCAGGAAGCGGATGGAATTTGGAGTCTTGGCCTGTACCAAGGTAGGGAAAGCCTTGCCTTGGTAGGACGGTGATGGGAACGCTTCCATTTTCTGGGACCAAATGAAGTATGGTTCCTCTGATTGCCTTCTGCCCTACAAGCAACACCAGGCCAGGTGTAAAAGAGTGGGCTGGGGAATTGCACTGCTGTATGCCAGAGAGGGGAGGGCCAGTGTGGACCAGACAGGAAGCTAAGAGTAGTGGGTACAAAGACAGGGCCTGTAGATCATCCTAGGTAGGGTTGCTGCTCCAGAGACACTTGAACTTTCCAAAAGGTGTCATTTTCTAGCATCCCTCCTATTTTCTTTACTTTGTTTTTCTCTGCACTGCTAAAACCACTTCTTCCTCTTGCTTGCATTAACCATAAGTAATTGGTCTGGTGGCTGGGGCTTGGGAGGCAGCAAAATGCCATTTCTGTAATATCAGCCCTAGAGCAATCACATGGGCAGGGTATGGCTAACCAGAGAATGGAGTTTTTCAGCTTGCATTCATAACTGGAAATAAAGTGCTGTCCTTATTCTCCTCCTGCAGGTCGGTGAGCTGGTAAAGGTTACGAAGATTAATGTGAGTGGTCAGTGGGAAGGGGAGTGTAATGGCAAACGAGGTCACTTCCCATTCACACATGTCCGTCTGCTGGATCAACAGAATCCCGATGAGGACTTCAGCTGAGTATAGCTCAACAAACAGTTTTGCTGACAGATGGGAACAATCTTTTTTTTTTCCAATTGCCATCTATACAGTTTTCTTACAGATGTCAAAGCAGTCTAGTTTATATAAGCATTCTGTTGCCTGTGATCTTTTTTTAGACTGAACTACTCCATCCCTGGTCTTATTTACCATATTCAGGGTACGAAACTGGAGGGCTTGTGTGTTAACTTTTGAATTGGTGATTTTAGGTGGTAGCACCGTTGCCTGAATGTATCTGAGAGGAGCAGCATCTTGCCTCCCTTTTCTCAGGCAATACAAATCAACCTGTGGAAAATTGATGGACGGGAGAGAAGTATTGCACACCACTTACCCTGATTTATTCAATGGTTTGGTTTTCATTCTGAAACCATGCTGTCAAATGGCAATAGACTGTTCCCTTCCACCCCATGAAGTAATCATGCACGTGTGAATAGTACCCAGTGGGATTGCTTTTTCATTTATGGAACATGACCATTGTGTGACTCATTCTGACAGTTCAAAACCTGAGAATTCTGAGGACACTACTAGAGGCATTTGTCTTCCTTCCCAGTCAATGCTTCATACTTTTTCTTGGGATTCTTTCAAGCCTTGTAATTCCTTTTCCCCAAACCTGCAGATAGGTTAATTCTCAAGTGTTTATTTTCATTCCAGATGATAAGCAGGATGTGCAGAGCACTTTATTCAGTGCATAGCTTTAAGCCAGTATTGGATTCACTGCGTGGACAGCCAAACTCCCAGCTCTCTGCCGTCCCTCAAGGGGTCATAGTGGGTTCACATTGCTACCACAGTTCAGTGGACTCCTGGCTGATGGGATCCAGCATGCCGCTCTCCTGAGTGCCATTGTTCTATCAGGGGACTTTTTGGAATTCTTAGCTTCTACCTGGAGTGGAAGGACCAATCACTTAGAATATTCCATGGATGGTTGGGGGGCCAAATTCTGCCCTTTGCTTTATGTACAACTTGTATAAAAATCAAGTTAAAATTACATGAGTTTGGGGATAGGGTTTTAGTGCTTTGAAAAATGTTTGAACCAATCATGAATTACTTATGTATTATTTGTTTCATATGGCCAGAATAGTGCTTGAAATACACTATGTTATAAACTGCCTTCACTTGGGGCTCTTTTTCTTTGTTTTCAAGTTTAGTTTACAAACCCTTTTAAGTATAGAATGGTTTATATAGGGTCAGGTGCTCCAAAGAATTGACTTCTGAGACCAAAAATGATGTAGGCTATTTAGACTACCATATGAAACTTTTTCAAATTTAGTTCCCAGTCCAGAGGCACTTACTGGTCTGTGGTGTGATATGACCAATAGAAACACCGTGTTCTTTGCTTTGGGCCTCATTTTAGAAAAGTAATGTATTTTTCCAGTTCTTTTGCCTAGGTTAAGATTAATTTGCATTCATTGAACGTATGCCAAATCATGATATCCCCATGACTAGCACCGTGCCTGGCACAGCCGGCATACAGATTTGTGAGAGGGAATGCGAGGTGTGCAGAAGCTCATTATATGGCACAGGGAAGCCAGCTGGCACAGGATTACATACATTACCACAAGCAAACTAATGAGTTGACGCTAATTTAATGTATTTTTTACCTCACACTAAGATAGTGCTTGATAAAGACATTAATACTCAACTTTTAAAATGTTGGCACAGTGCTTTGCACATAGTGGGTGCTCAATGGACAGGTTTGCAATACTAGATTTAATTCCATCTGACGACTCTTAAATTTTCAGTTAGAGCATAGATACTCTTAATACCCAATAAACGTTAAGTCTTGTTTTCCTGAAAGTATGACATCTAAAATATTTGTAGAAAAGCTTTGTCACAACTGATTTGAATGTTTGTGGGGTTTTTTTTTTTTGCCTCTGACCTTGATATTGGTTTGTAATGTCTCTTCATCACATGTAATTTTGGTGGAACATGCAGCTCTACCCAAATCAGAAGACTTTCTCAGTGATCGGTTGTCCAAAGCCATTACATGAGTTGTTGGGTTGGTTTTGGCTGGGTTTGGCAGTTGTTGGACCTTAAGAACTCAAAGGACTTCTTATAAGTATCTTCTAAAAGCAAATGCAAGAATCCTATTTAAGTACATATGTACATTGTCACTGAGCAAAATAAACCGAAATTGGCTGCTATATTTTATATAATAATTTCTGCAAAAACCCATTTTTTTGGATACTAATATTTGACATGGTTAATTCTTATTGTTGGAATTGTTTATTGTTAATAATACAAATAGATAATTTTAATTATCCGTAAGTAACATTTCACTATTAAAGGTTTGAAATGGATGATAAGCAAACCAATTTGAAATAAAATACGAAACATGTGCCATTGTATTATAACACTATACACTTTCTTGACAGTTAAATTTAAAAAAAATTTTTTTTGTAGCATGTATTGTATATGTTTATAGTATATGTAGTAAATAAAAATATGGCCAAATGTTTGGCTTGGTGATCTTTTGAAGAAAGCAATCTTTGAATATTTTTCACAAAAGAGCTAAATCTTTTATGCTTAGGGAGTCAAAGTTGTGTGTAGTACTCAACAGCCTATGAAAAATCATATAAACAATTATACACACTGTGGGTACTCATAAAAATGGGATCAATCATTGGTGTTACTTTGAAGGGTCTCCAGAAGTCCAGAAATAATGATTTGAGGGGAATATAAGAAGAATGATTATATAATGATTGGAAAGCTGGAATGATGTGAGCAGGTAATACCAAATCACACGTGGGTTTACAGAAAATATGATTGTGGTAGGGGTCTTCATAAAGCAAGTGAGAAGTGTGGCTGTTACACAATAGGTTTTTAGAATGTTAGGGGAGATATTCAGTATAATTTCTCCTTTTTTATGTAAGTGACACTACTTCAGTGTAGATAATTTAGGAAATTTAAAAAGTTAAGCATTTTGTTCTTCCCATGCTTTCTCAAAGCACATGTATATTTAGATGCATATGCACAGTGTGTAGATATATATACCTAAAAAGTTGCCTTTATATGTCATAGTCTCATGTTCCTGTGGATAGTGAAGTTCTAAGATGATAAGGACAAGCGTGGTCAGTCATTCAGAGAGTATTCTGCCTTGAACCCAAATGAACAGTCTAGCTACTGCTGTATACATGGCAGAATATCAATCCAGAGGTAAATAAAGGCAACCACTGCAAGGGAGCTATGTTTGCTGTACACATACTTAACAGCAAGGTGATTTCAATATATTTTCAGTTTTTTATCAATTAGAAATAAAATCTTTGTGATAGGTAGAGTTGGATTTCTTTACATAGCCTGGAGTGCTCATAACAGTCTTGTATTTTGTGATCTTTATATTCAGATTAAAGTCTATTCCTCTTACAGATGTGAAGAGAGAAGTGGCCCTGTCCACAGATGAAAATATGAAAATAGTCTTCCAAAGTTTTGCAGGAGGAAGCTAAGAATTTGGAACTCTGCTGCTACATATATGAAGAAAAAGAAATGGGGAGATAAGGTAGGGGGCCAAGAAGAACTGCTATTAAGAATCGAGGTTCAAAGAGCAAGACTTAAGGATTCTGTTGGGATGCAGGTCGAAAGCGAGCTTAACTTGCCTCCACTCAATTCTGGCTTAAATGCTGCTTTGTCAAGAGATGTCTTCCCTAATCTTCTTAAGTCCCTTCTCAGCACTCCTCAGATTGTTATTCTTTCTCTGATTTTATTCCGCCTCTTTCTTTAGACTATAAATCAGTTCCACCAGGACAGGAGCCACGTCCAACTTGTTCATCATCTCCAGAGCCCAGCACAGAGCCTGACTCACAGCAGAAAAAATATATTTGTTGGTCGAATAATGTTTTCCTTGGCAGGATTTGAGTCTGGGGAATAGGGACCTGACTGGTTACCTCTCAGCTGCTCTTTCCAGCACCCCTGGTCTTGGGTATGGTCCAAGTCTGTAGGTTCATTTTAAATTTTGGTTAAAGTAACACCCAACTCCGTAGGTCATTCTGTTTATGAAATGTGAAATGCTTGACAAAGCCCAGCCTTGAGAGCTCTGGTGCTTTCATGTTTTGCTTTGCTTTTCCCCCCCATAGGAGAGGCGAATGGATCACTTAGAGGGAAGCTATATTTATACAGTGAAGATCATTCACTGGTTGTATTGTAATTTCTAGTTTCGGCAATAATTTCAAAAAGAATGAATTAACAAAAATGTCAGAATTATCTTGTTCTAAAATACCAGTAATAGAAGTAGCTTAGTAGCCTAAACAATATTGAGAGTAGTCATACCTTATCCTGTTGTCATTTAGGTCTTTCAATAACAGACCTCAGAGGCAGCAACTCAAGAAAGCACCTGAGGGAGGCAGGGCCCTCTTGAATTTTCTCTGTGCATTGTGGTAAACGGCATTCAGTTCAGTTCAGTCGCTCAGTCGTGTCCAATTGTGACCCATGAATCACAGCACGCCAGGCCTCCCTGTCCATCACCAGCTCCCGGCGTTCACTCAAATTCACTTCCATCAAGTCAGTGATGCCATCTAGCCATCTCATCCTCTGTCGTCCCCTTCTCCTGCCCCCAATCCCTCCTAGTGTCAGAGTCTTTTCCAGTGAGTCAACTGTTTGCATGAGGTGGCCAAAGTACTGGAGTTTCAGCTTTAGCATCATTCCTTCCAAAGAAATCCCAGGGCTGATCTTCAGAATGGACTGGTTGGATCTCCTTGGATTGGCCCCTCTCTAATGTCAGAGTAGGTAGAAAGACAAAAGTGTCCCAAGTCTGAGGCCCAAATCGTTTTATGAGCCTTGTGATACCACAACAAAAAAGGAGAAAGCCAGGTACCATCCCCCAAAAAGAATGCAAGCAGAGGAAACAGTTTATGTAAGTTCTTTGGCCACATCTTTTCTCTTACTAGAATCAAGTTGTTCTACTTTCACTTTTTCTTTTCAATAAGAAGTTTCCCCAATTTTTTATTTCCCTTGTTAACACGCGTGCAGGGTTAGGTTTATGCCTGAACCATCTCATCGTTTCGTATTCCTTAGCAAGCTCAGCCCTTTGGTCAATGGCAGGCCCTTTTGTTTTCACAGCAACCAACATTTGCATAAGGAAGAACCAGGGGATAACGAGTCGTTTGGGATGGTTTGTGGTAAATTTCATTATAATGCAAAGATAAAACACACAACTCAGTAGGCTAGCAGCTAGAATTTGGACCAACAGTGTTGACTTTGTTTCTAGTGAGATCTGTTTGATAGGTACCACTTTTAGCTATCAAAAAAACCTGATGTCTAGGGAAAAAGGAATGCACGTAATGATCTTTAACTCTGTCCTTGATCAGCATTTTCAGTAGCAGTTAGGATATGGTTTATGTGTGGGTACCTGTTCTCAAGCAGAGATTATTGATCTAGAATCTTGATCCCTAGGGAATCCACGGATTAAACTGATACAAGGGGTGTGGCAGATTGCTCCCTCAAAGCCATAGTCTTCTCTTCCTGGGCACACTATGTTTCCCAGGCTCTCTTGCATTCCGCTTGACCACGTGATTGAGTGCAGCCAGTGGACTGCACAGACACACCTGCACCACTTTCAGGCCTGGGCTCTAGATAGCTCCTCTAGGAGCTCCTCCATGGTCTTCCTTTTCTATCAGGCAGGAATGGAGATGACACCCAGGGTAAAGCCTGCATCCACATGAGCTCAAAAGGGACTACACTGAGAGGGACACCATGGCTTGATGACCAGCTTGAAAAAGTGAAAGTGTTAGTCACTCACTTGTGTCTGACTCTGTGACCCCATGAACTGCAGCCTGTTAGGCTGCTTTGTCCGTGAAATTCTCCAGGCAAGAATACTGGAGTGGGTTGCTATTTCCTTCTCCAGGGGACCTTCCTGACCCAGGAATTGAACCTGGGTCTCCCATGTTGCAGGTGGATTTTTTTTATCATCTGAGCCACCTGGGGAGCCTGGTGACATGTTTAGCTAGCAAAAAATTAACGTTTGTTCAGCCATATGTTTCAAGGTTCAATTAGCTAGCCTACTCCAACTAATACAAGGGAGGTGAATTGAATAGGTGAGAAGACCATCTGGCAGAGTATTAGGGCCACATGATGCCAAAGCTTTGTAGAAATAAGAAGATGCTTCAGATGCCTGATAAGTAATTTTTTAGTGTAAGTATGACCTAGGTAATACCTGAAATTGAAATTTAACTGGACATCCTGTGTTTTTATTTGCTAAACCTGGCAACTCTATCCCTGGTCTCCCCTTTAGAGAAACATTGCTGCAGGGCTGCTGCTCTTTCCTCCAGGGAAATTGAATTCTGAAGCAGAAACAATCCATACAGGACAGCTGGGGCCAAGCAGCTCCTTCCAGAGCTCCCCTTGTCATCTTTCTAACTGTCCCAAATGTAAGGCTTCTTGATGACCTCTCATTTTATTACTGTCATCCTCAAGCTGTACTGAGTCTTCTCTTACCATGCATCCCCCATTTTTGGACTCTCTTCTTTAAAGATTTACCAACCTGTTAGGCTCCCTAGTGTCTTTGCTGTCCCAATCAAATTTCTTCTCATTTATTTTTGGTCATCTGGTTCTCAGTGTTTTATTTTGCCAAGATCTGTCATCTGGAGTTACCATTTTCATCACCTTGGCTTCTCACTTTTTTGACCACCTCAAATCCATTATCTTATATTGTGATATCCCTGGAATCTTAAAACATCTTACTCTCTGATTACTACCTTCTAGCCTTTCTGTTCTCTCACTGTCTTCCCAAAGCCCTGGTTCTTCCATTTCAAGGCACTTTCTAGTCCCTAAGCTCAACTATTAGCCACCTGCTATTTTTTTTTTCCCAATGATGAACAAATGAATAGAATATTGTCTGGTCTTAGATATATCCAACTACCTAGTGAACACCTTTTGGATATCTTGAAGGAACCTCAAACTCTAATATATTCCAAACTGAATTCATTGCCCCTTCCCCCATCAGCCCCTCATCCATATCCTGTCTCAATGGCACCATTTGGCTAAGCCAAAAACCCAGAGACCATCTTTTATTCTTCCTCTGGAGAGTTCATCCCATCTGTATATTTACTAAGTCCTAACTCCCGACCATCCAAAATCAGTCCACTTACCTCCTTCCCCACTGCTGCTGCCTTAGTTCACACTGCCAATGTTTCTCGTCTGGATGACCTCAAGTCACTAGAATACCTTCAGTGTTGGCTCCTCCAACCCCTTTGTTATGTTTGTTGCAGCCTTAGTGAGCTTTCTGTAATTTATAGTAGACTACATTCTCCCTCAGCAGATACCTAATTCCCTCTACAGAAGGTGCAGAGCTCTGTATGTTGTAGTTCCTGCCCCTGTCTCCAGCCTCTCCCCTCTTCACTTTCCCTTCTGTACTCTGAGCTCTAGCCATGCTGCGTTTGTGTCCTTTCTTTACCTGACCCATCCACTTGCTCAACCCTCAAGGCTTTTGTACAGTCTTTATCTGTCTCACCTTCAGTTACACTGATTACACTCTAATTTGGCTTATCTATCTGTTCCATGTCTTCTCTTGGCAATGTATGTCTATAGTTGTCACACTGAATTGAAATTGCCTATGCATGTATCTGTCACACGACCAAGATATCTCATTATATTTCCAACACCCAGCCCTGCTTGACACACAGCAAGATACCCAGAGTGTGTATTTTGAACAAAAGAATGAACCTCAGGATGGGTGGGCTAGATACAGCAAAAGTCAAGTGGGAGCGGTGGGTAGTAATATTCCTAGGGATTTAAGGTTACAGTGTCAGCTTTTGCTGCAGGATAAACCACATCGGTACTTAGTGAATTAAAACAATCCTTTATTTTACAATTCTGCAGCTTAGCCATTTCCATTTGGTTCTGCTAGACAGTTCTGGTCTGGGCTAATCTGACATATCTAGCTTCCAATTGGCTGGAGGCTGGCTGGTTCTTGAATGGCCCTCAGCCAGCAGAGTTTTATCTCTGCTTCCTGTGATCTTGTATCCTCCAGCAGAGTAGCCTGGACTGGTTTTCATGGCTATTGACAGGATTCCAAGAGAACAGATGGATTCACACAAGGGCTCTTAAGGCTTAGCCTTAGAACCGACACAATGTCTATAACTGCCTTCTCTTGATCAGAGCAAGTCCCAAGGCCAGCTCAGATTCAAGGAGTGAAAAAATAGACTCTTCTTCTTGATGGGAGAAACTGTAAAGTTCATACTGCAAAGGGGTATGGATATAGGAAGAAGGACCAAATCCGGCCATTTTTGGAATATGCACAGCTACCCCAAAGAAACTGACTGAAATATGTGAAGCACACAGTACTAGGAAGCCTCATCACTGGGTGAGTCAGTACCCAAGTGTCCATAGTTCATCTTATTTTGTAATTAGAACACTGCATGTGTAATCCTGACTTTTAGTACTGCTAAAGTAGGTATTTGGAACTGGGCTATGGGAACTGTTTGGGAAGAAAGGCACTTGGAAAAAGGTCACTGAGAATGAAGAGTGACAGGAAGCTTCATATGGAAAGGAACTGTGTCCACTTTATTAACTTCTGTCTGTAGCATCTCACCTGATTAGGACATGGAAAGCACTCAGCAAATATATGTTGAATCGATGAGACTAAACCTCTATTTACTGTTACAAAGGAGAGCTAGCTGAATGTCTCATCTTAACCAACAGTGCTGCTGCGTGTAGATGTGCAGGCCATTCCCTTCCCAAGGACCTGCCAGGCAAGGAGTGAAGTTGAAATTCAACCTGTACTGTGGTAGCTAAGAAATAGCCCCAGTCCCTGACTTGGTTTTGTCTGCTTGCAAGAAGCACCATTTTAAATTCAAAGGCACACTTTGCTTGCTAAGCAGTGAGCCCCTAGGGCTGCATCTGTGTGGAAAGGACACTTATTTTTTTATATCTTACAAAATTTCCCTCTGGGCTAATAGGGCCCTCGATACTCAACCTAAGGTAGCAGAGAAATGGTTACTGGGGAACATGAGATGGCACAAAATGCACAAAGCAAGAAAATGAAGAAAGCACAAGAAATATTGCATAGAAATATGAAGAAATGAAGAAATTTCTTGCATAGAAATAGGCAAGAAAATGAAGAAAGCACTTGTTCTTACAAGTGGATCAAAATGAATGAGGGATTGAGAGAACCAGGAGCAAGAAAAAAACAGGCTTAGGTTCACATGTCTGAATTGAGTTCAGAAACCAACTGAGAGTTAACAGAGAGACCAGAACACTGAAGCACACAAAATATGATTTGTTTCTATAAAAGGCAAATCTACAGAGACAGAAAATAGATTAATGATTGCCTGGGGCTGAGAGTAGAAATGGAGATGGACTCAAAATGGGTTCAAAGTTTCATTTTAATGTGATGGAAATGTTCTAAAATTAGATTGTGGCAGTGGTTGTACAACTGTAAATAAGTTATTGAATAGTATATTTGAAGAGGGTGGATTCTATGGTATATAAATTCTATCTCAGTAAAGCCATTTTAAAAACATTGTCTCTTCAGCGTGAGCATCACTAAAAGCAAACAGGACATTGTCTCTGATGTGGTACAACAGGAAGCGCACAACAAGCACCACCTCTGAGGTATTCAAACCCCCCAAAACTGAACCTGACTCTCATCCAGCTATTAGTTTACAGGAAATAGGAAGAATAGAGGAACAAGTTAAATAACACCACAAAGAGCTGAAGAAACAAATCAAGGATGTGAGATATTCTATAAAACAAATGGTCCAGGGACTTCCCTGGTGGTCTAGTGGATAAAACTCTGCACTTCCTCTGAGCCACAGTCAGCTCCCGGTCTTATTTATGCTGACTGTATAGAGCTTTTACATCTTCAGCTGCAAAGATTATAATCAATCTGATTTCAGTATTGACCATCTGGTGATGTCCATGTGGAGAGTCTTTTGTGTTGTTGGAAGAGGGTGTTTGCTATGACCAGTGCGTTCTGTAGGCAAAACTCTGTCAGCCTTTTCCCTCCTTCCTCCTATACTCTAAATTTGCCTGTTATTCCACGTATCTCTTGACTTCCTACTTTTGTATTCCAGTCCCCTATAATGAAAAGTACATTTTTTTCTTTTTTCTTTTTTTTTGGTGTTATTTCTAAAAGGTCTTGTAGGTCTTCATAGAACTGTTCAACTTCAGCTTCTTCAGCATTCCTGGTCGGGACATAGACTTGGATTACTATGATAATGAATGGTTTGCTTGGAAACAAACAGATCATTCTGTCATTTTTGAGACTGCACCCAAGTATTGCATTTTGGACTTTTTTGTTGACTGTGAGGGCTACTCCCATTTCTTCTAAGGGATTCTTGCCCACAGTAGATATAATGGCCATCTTGAGTTAAATTCACCCATTCCAGTCCATTTTAGTTCACTGATTCCTAAAATATCAATGTTCACTCTTGCCATCATCCTGTTTGTCCACTTCTAATTTACCTTGATTCAAGTACCTAACATTCCAGGTTCCTATGCAATATTGCTCTTTACAGCATTGAACTTTACTTCCATCACCAGTCACATCCACAGCTGGGTGTTGTTTTTGCTTTGGCTCTGTCTCCACTTTTTCTGGAGTTATTTCTTCACTGATCTCCAGTAGCATATTGGGTACCTACCGACCAGGGGAGTTCATCTTTCAGTGTCCAAACCTTTTTGCCTTTTCATACTGTTCATGGGGTTCTCAAGGCAACAATACTTAAGTGGTTTGCCGTTCCCTTCTCCAGTGGACCATGTTTTGTCAGGATTACATCCTAATCCCTGGAATTTGTTACCGTATATGGCAAAAGGGATTTTGCAGTTGTGACTAAATTAAAGACCTTGACCTGAGAAATTATGCTGGATTATCTTGGTGGGCCCAGTGGAATCATAAGAGGGACTCAAGAGGAATCAAAAAAAGGAGATGTAACAATGGAATCAGAGGTTGCAATGAAGCACTCCAAAGATGGAGGGAGCGGAATGCAGGTAGACTATAGAAGTTGGAAACGGCAAAAGGTGGATTCTCTTTTTGAGCCTTTAGAAGGAACACAGTCCTGCTGCTGATTTTAGGACTTCTTATCCACCAGAACCATAAAAGAGTAAATCTGTTTTGTAAATGACAAAGCTTGTGATAATTTGCTATAGTCACATATATTTATGAATATAGCCTTTTAGTTCAATTGAATTATTTTTAGCACAAATTCCCAGGAGTAGGACTACTTTATAATGGCTGTTACCACCATAATTATATTGCTTTCTAAAAGATATTTAATCAACTTTCAACACTGCTAACAGAATAAACTAGAAAGTGTGGCTCACCATTGAATTTTAAAGATAATTTAGTATGCAGCTAAGTATATCTCTAATAGCATTGTGAATGTATTTAACACTACTGAACTGTATACTTAAAAATGGTTAAGATGTTAACTTTGTTACATGTATTTTACCACAATTGAATTTTTCACTTAAAGAATTTAAAAATGTCAAAAAGTATATCTCAATCACTTTTTTTTATTACTAGTAAAAATTAATCTTTCCATTTTGTTTTTACCCCTTGAATTTCCTCGTATATGAATTATCAGGTTATATCCTGTGCATATTTTATTTATTGGATTTACTGTTTATTCAAATAGTTTTTCCTTTCAATGCTGAAAAAGCATTCTTCCTCAGATCTGACAGACATTTGACTGTATTTTATACTAGCATTTTGATAAGCTGGTCTTTAAACCTACTTTATTAAATTTAAAAAATAATTGGTGAATGGCATAAAGTATAGACCTAACTTCTAACATACTCTTATCCTCAAGCCACTTTTACGATAATTCTTTCTTATTCCTGTGTTATGGCCTCTTGAGAGGTTTGGAAGCGATGGGTTTTACAAGTGATCAGAAGAACAGCAGGATCTTGACGTGAATCAGCCACAGAAGTAGAGGGATGCTGATGCGATGGATGGCTCACGTTCCCAGGCCTCTTTGGGCCCTGGACTGGAGGACTGAGCAGAGATGGCAGTAGTGAGGGAAGGTTCCGGGGAGCCACCATACTTTGCTGTTTTGGCATACACGCCGATTTAATAAGATCATGGGTATTTTCCTAAGGACCAAGTGGACAGAGCAGTAAGTTGCTGGGCTGAAGAAACTTGCTTGTAACCCCTAGAGAACCTGCCAAAGAACTCTTGCAGGTGTCCCCATGAAATCCAGGCACTGGCTGCCTATCATGTATATAACTAAGGAGAAGTTATTCCAGCATTGCAACCATGGTTCCATATTAGGAACTCTATTAAAACAATTAGCTATATGTACTAATTAATGATTAATGTTCATGAAAATGGAGCCTGATAGGACTTGCCTGGCAGTCTAGTGGTTAAGAGTGTGCTTCCATTGTAGGGGGTGTGGGTTCAATATATACGTATATAAATGGAGCCTGAAAAAGCATCCAGTGAAAATCAACCCCGATTTTAAGTAAAGTCTTGCCAGATTACAAGTAGAAGGATCTGGACTTCCCTCATGGTCCAGTGGTTAAAAATCTGCCTGCCAAAAGAAAAAAAAAAAATCCACCGGCAAATACAGGGGACACGGGTTCAGTCCCTGGTTCAAAAAGATTCCATATGCTGTAAGGCAACCAAGCCCATGCACCGCAACTACTAAGCCTGAGAGCCACAACTTCTGAAGCCTGTGTGCCCTAGAGCCTGTCCTCCACAGCAAGAGAAGCCACTGCAATGAGAAGCCCATGCATTGCAACTAGAGTGCAGTCCAGGCTTACTGCAGATGTAGAAAGCCTGCAGGCAGCAGCAAAGACCCAAGGCAGCTACAACAAATAAGGAGAAGGATCTCTTTAACTTGATTTTCAAAAACCTATTTATCAGATCACCCTTAATGGTGAAATACTAGACATATTCCCATTAAAAACAGGAATTCAACAATAATGCCCATTAAATGATAATATTGATATCATTTACGATACCAATAGCCTCCTAAATATTTGGAAATTGGAAATTTGTAATATCTCTATTAATCTAACTATATAAGTAAAATCAATTAAAAGAGGGAATTCCCTGGAGGTCCAGTGGTTAGGACTCTCAGCTTCCACTGCAGGGTTTGATCCCCGGTCGGAGAACTAAGATCCTGTAAGACACATCATGATGAAGAAAAAAAAGATCATATAAAAAAGACTTGAAAAAAGTGGGAGAAATATATTCTTGAGTGGGAAGACTCATTGTTGAAAAGATTTCTAATTCTCCCCTAATTAATCTATAAACTCAGGGCAACCTCACTCAAAATCAAAGTGAATCCTGGGAGAACTTTTTAAGTTAATTCTTCAGTTCCTCTAGTACAAAATAAGTGAAATTTTGTAGAGAAAACTTAACATACCAGATATGAAAACGTGTTCTTGAGCTGTTGCAATGAGTAGTAGCTTCGAAATAAGGGATCAACAGCTCTAAATACATTTAGAATCAGATATAAGAAAATTTGGCATATAGTAAAGGCATTTTCAAATCAGTTTTAATATTTATTTATTTTTGGCTGTGTTGGGTCTTCATTGCTCTGCAGGCTTTTCTCTAGTTGTGGAGAGCGGGGCTACTCACTAGTTGTAGTGGGGTTCTCATTGTGGTCATTTCTCTTGTGGCAAAGCACGGGCTCTACGGTGCGCAGGCTTCAGTAGTTGCAGCATGTGGGCTCAATAGTTGCCCTGAGGCATGTGGGACCTTCCCAGACCAGGGATCAAACCAGTGTCCCCTGCATTGCAAGGCAGACTCTTAACCACTGGACTACCAGGGAAGCCCTTCAATTTTAGAAATAATGAACAAGACATAATAGCATTAGGTTTATTGATTTTTTAAGAGATCAAATTGCCAACATCTGCTGGATCATGGAAAAAGCAAGAGAGTTCCAAAAAAACATCTATTTCTGCTTTATTGATTATGCCAAAGCCTTTGACTGGGTGGATCACAATAAACTGGAAAACTCTGAAAGAGATGGAAATACCAGACCACCTGACCTGCCTCTTGAGAAATCTGTATGCAGATCAGGAAGCAACGGTTAGAACTGGACATGGAACAACAGACTGGTTTCAAGTAGGAAAAGGAGTACGTCAAGGCTGTATATTGTCACCCTGCTTATTTAACTTCTATGCAGAGTACATCATGAGAAACGCTGGGCTGGAAGAA
>SJYV01041068.1:0-14899 GCA_006410875.1 Neotragus pygmaeus | reverse complement strand
GAGGCTATGGTTTTTCCAGTGGTCATGTATGGATGTGAGAGTTGGACTGTGAAGAAAGCTAAGTGCTGAAGAACTGATGCTTTTGAATTGTGGTGTTGGAGAAGACTCTTGCGAGTCCCTTGGACTGCAAGGAGATCCAACCAGTCCATTCTGAAGGAGATCAGCCCTGGGATTTCTTTGGAAGGAATGATGCTAAAGCTGAAACTCCAGTACTTTGGCCACCTCATGCAAAGAGTTGACTCATTGGAAAAGACTCTGATGCTGGGAGGGATTGGGGGCAGGAGGAGAAGGGGATGACAGAGGATGAGATGGCTGGATCTGAGTGAACTCCGGGAGCTGGTGATGGACAGGGAGGCCTGGCGTCCTGCGATTCCTGGGGTCGAAAAGAGTCAGACGCGACTGAGTGACTGAACTGAACTGACCTTTCCAACACACACAATTTTAAATAAAGATGTAAATGTTAAAAGCAAAATTATAATAGAACAGGTGGATATTTTTGTTCTGTTGAATGTCTAGAAGACTATTAAAGCATGATACAAAACTGAGGCCCAAAAGGAAAAAGACTGAAGGATGTGACAACAAAATATTTGAAGTTTGAAACTTCTTCAGTATAAAAGTCAACATAAAGGACAAATGACAATGAGAAAATATTTGCATCATATATAAGAACCAAAGAGGGTAGCATCTATAAAATAAAGAATTCCTGTACACAATAAGAAATAGACAACTAATAGGAAAATAAACAAGGTAATAGATAATTTATAGAAAAACACAAAATCCTCCACCTCATTAAACCCCCAAAAGGCAAGTTAATGAGACATAATTCTCATCTCACCTACCAAACTATCAAAAATTTCAAGTATGATAAATCCTGTGTTGGAGAGGATGTAAGAACCTGGCAGTCTCAAATACTATCGGGTTATGTGTAGATTCATTTAACATTTTCGAAAAGCAATTTCACAACAACTGTAAAAATTATAAAAAGTGTGCATACACAGGAGACTTCTGGGCCTTAAGCAATATTCTGCTGCTGGAATGGGATGCAGTTTATGTGAGTTACTTTCATTTGGTGAAATATCATTCAGTTGTGCACTTAAATTTTGTACACTTTTCTGTTTGTATAAATTGGTATAAAATTTACCAAAAAAGTGTGCATACTCTTTGACTTAATTATTTCCCTTCTAGAAATATCCTTGTATATGTGTAAAGATGGAAGGGATTTGCGTATTATTTGTAGAAACAAAATATTTTAAAGAGCTTTAATGTTAATCAATATGGGATTGGTTAAATGATGTAACACTGATTTAAGAGAATATCATAAGGCTATTAAAAAGAATAAGATATCTTCATAGATACTATTGGAAAGATGGCCATGACATTAAGGGGAAAAAGCAGTCTGCCTAACAATATTGTAGCAGTAAATTATATTTATTTCTTTTAGTTCACCTTTTTTAGCCTGTAAAAGTAATGCATAATTCAAGAAGTTTTGAAAATAAACAAGCTAAAAATAAATCATCTGTAATCCCTAAACAAAATTTATTTTAGCATTCTTTTAATGTATTTTTCTAATCTTTGTTACAAATATGACTGTATTTTTACCAATGCAATAATAATAAATATCTGATTGTATTTCTTGGTTTTTATACTTTACCATATATTGTGAGAATTTTTCATTGGATTTAAACTGTATAGTTGATTCTATTTATCAAAATGTAAAGATTATATATGTGTGTGTATGTGTGTATGGTAAAAATTAAAGTCAAAAAATATAAAATAAAAATAACTTTTATAAATAAAAACACCATACCTTTAAAAAGATAAGTCCTAAACTTCAAGCTCCTGGAGGCAATGACTAATCATATTTTTTAACGTCTCATTTCCTTCTTGTGGTGGTTAGTACACTGCCACAGATCTTGTTTCTGTTAAAGCAGACTTTTCAATAAAGTCGGGAGACTTCTATTTAGGGCTGTGATCGATTGACCTGGTGATGTTGGTGAGTGCCCATCACCACAGCAGCATGAGAAGTGCAGTGCCATACCTTGGGGGCCACCCTCAGTAGAGAACCATGAATTTTTAAAATCTTTATAATCCCAGGTGCTATATCAGAAGTGTTTCTCTTTATATTTTTGTTGCTCTGTCAACAAGTTCTGTCCCTTTTAGTTCTCGTATTTGATAGAACAGGCAGTATGGTCAGAATCAATCTAAGGTTTAAGATGTCTGCCTTTTCAGCAGTTTTTGAAGTGTCACCTTCATATAGACTTTAGTCAGTCGTGGGAAACAGTGTTCAGGGGAGAAGACCCAGTGGTTAAAAAGACGTTACTCCTAATCTCGGCATGTTCTGTGGTCAACTTGGCAGCACAGATGGCTTTGTAAGGTGGGGTGAGTTTTTCGAACCTGGAACCTACTCAGTCAGTTATTTGGCCACCCCTATTGGGGTCATCACCCCAATTAAATAATCACTTTGTACCCTTTCACAGTTATTCTCAAGAGAACCCTACACTTACAGCTTCCACTTTATTGTCTTTGTACTTCAACCAAATGCAGTCTGGCTTCCAACACCCTTTTGAAACTGTTCTTGAATGAAGGTCAGTAATGACCTCGTTGCTATATCCAGTCAGTGGCTTTTTCTCAGTGCTAATCTTGATGTCTTTGCAAAATTTCATTTGACCACCACCCCTTATTTTTGAACTCTTTTCACTTGTATTTTATGACACTGACTTCTGGTTCTCACTCAAGGCTGAACCATAGAAACATTAATAAATATAGCTAACATTCATTGAGTATCATTTTTCTTTCTTCCAATCTCCCACTTAGTTCTTATTAGTGTGAGGGAAATACCATTGCCATTTTACAGGGGAGAAAACTGAGGTGTAAAGAAGTTGAGTAAGTGATTCCCATTGCACAGGTGATAAGGAGCCGTGGAACCCAAGGAAGAAGAGCCCATCATCTTAGCTGCTCTGACGTGTCTGGGAGCGATTTCTTGTTGTATAGTCCCTAAGTTGTATCCAACTCTTCTGCAACCCATGGACCGTAGTCCACCTGGCTCTTCTGCCCATGGGACTTCCCAAGCAAGAATACTGAAGTGAGTTGACATTTCTTTCTCCAGGTAATCTTCCTGACCCAGGGAATGAACTTGCTTCTCCTAAATTGGTAGGCGAGTTCTCTATCCCTGAGCCACCAGAGAAACCCGTGGAGAGATTTCTAAAGGTCAGCAAATCCAGCTGTTTCACTTCATTTCTGCAAAAAATGCCATTGGGATTTTGATAGTAATGTTATCTGAACAGTACTGTTATCTTCTGATCCAGGAACACAGATTGTCTTCCATTTATTTAGGTCACGTTCATGCACATATGCTGCACCATGTGGTATGCGGGACCTTAGTTACCTGACCAGGGATTGAGCCCATGCCCTCTGCATTGGGAGCAGGCAGTCTTAACCACTGGACCACCAGGGAAGTTGCAACAAATATATTTTTAACTGAAGTATAATTGATGTGCAATATTTCAGCTGTACAGCAAAGCCAAATCAATTATGTATATATAACTTTAATATATATTCAGACTCTTTTCCATTATAGGTTATTACAAGATATTAAGTATAGTTCTCAGTGCTATACAGTAGGTCCTTGTTTATCTATTTTGCATATAGTATCTATAAATTCCAAATCAAAATTCCCATTTATCCCACACCTTTAGCATATTTATTGAACACTAGAGGTGAATGCCTAGATCTGATCCCTAACTCCTACCTGCTAATTGAGATTTACTTCTCAATCCCTCAGGTTCCCTAAGGATGGGATGGCTCAGTGAGACCTGCTGCATCACAAAGATGTATTCAGAGCACGATGGGCACAGGGCTAAGGCAGGAACACCTGTGCAGGCAGTGTGCATCTCATAGGTACATTTATTCATGCTGGCAGGACAGCACAGGTTCCCATTTGACGCAGTTTGCTAAAATCTACAACCAGACTGATGTTCTTTCCAAGTAAAGCTGGTTAAAGATGACCATGAGTAGGCGCTGAACTAGAAGATTTCAAAGCTTTCTTTTATCAGTACTCCTGATTTTATAAATGATAAAGCCCATCAACTCCATTCCTACCCAGATCTCCTGGTAAACTTGGGTACAGCAGGGCTTCATTGGGATCCAAATATTTTTAATAAAGCTTTGAAGTATGTGAATGTAGGACCAATGACTCAGGCTACCTAATATGTGACATCTTTCTTTTCTTTTACATCTTTTTTTCTTTATTTTATTGAAGTATTGTTGACTTAGAATGTTTCAGGTGCACAGCAAAGTGATTCAGTTATACACGTATTATTTTTCAGATTATTTTCCTTATAGGTTATTATAAGATACTATAGTTCCCTGTACTATTCAGTAATCCTTTGTTGCTTGTTGCATATCTGTTTTTAAAATTAGAAATCTAGCATTCTATTCATAGTGAAACAAGTGGAATAAAAATGTCCTAAATTTTTTAGCTAGGCAAAAATTCATAAATTTTCTAAAATATGTATTTTACATAATATTTATAATATGTATATACACAAAAGCTTTTCTTCACTTGATAAAGGCTTGACAACATAAAAAGAAATTGGAAAACATAAAGTAACAACTGGACTATGATTAACTTTTATCTAGTTTCACTTTTCTATTTCATGTTCAGTGCTCCCATTTCATTTATAGATCCTTCTTTCTAAGTTAGACATTTACAGCTATAAATTTCCATCTTTGCACAATTTTTGCTGCATTTCTGTATTATTTTCATTTTTATTCATTTCAAGGTATTTTCTAATTTTCCCTGTGATTTCTTTTTCAGCCCATCAGTTAACAGAATGTTATTTAATTTCTGTACATCTTTGAAATTTTCCTAGTTTTCCTTCTTATTTTCTAGTTTCAATATGAGACTTTGTGTGGTTTCAGTCTTTTAAATGTTAAGACTTGTTTTGTAGCCTAACATAAGGTCTCCAGTTAACTTTGCAGATTGACATAAAGCTCAGAGGTGGAAATAACTTTCTGATGGTCACATATCTATTTAGTTATAGAATTAGGGCTAGAGTCCAGATCTTTTGACCCTTAATCATTCATTGTTGACATTTTATAAGACAAAAGTGAAGGGGCTTAAGGAGCTGAACTTTGCTGGCTTCTGATTTCTTCTATCACTTAAAAGCAAGCATTCTTCAAGGTTTTGTTTGTCCTGTTCCTCCTCCACACATTCTCTAGCTGCTTCCATCTGTAGCCTTCCTCCAGCTTGAAATGCCAGTCCCCCTTTCCAATTCCATGCCTGTTATTTCTACTTGAGTGATCTTTGAAAACCTTAGAACCAACATATAATAAAAGGAACTCATCTTCCTCTGCATTCTATCAGTAAATTTTCCTAGCATTCCTTTTTTTTTTTTTTTTTTGGTTGAGCTGGGTCTTCCTTGCTGTTTGACGGCTTTCTCTAGTTGGGGCAAGTAGGGGGCTACTCTGTTTTGGTATACCATCTTCACATTGTGGTGCCTTCTCTCCTTGCATATCATGAGCTCTAAAGCGTGGGCTCAGTAGTTGTGGCTCATGAGCTTAGTTGCTCTGTAGCACGTGGAATCTTCCTTGACCAGGGGTTGAACCTTTGTCCCCTGCATCGGTGGGTGGATTCATCCACTGTACCACCAAAGAAGTCTAAGTCTCTTATTTTTTTGTTAATGGTACCGCCACTTATTATCCCAATGACTCAGGGTGGGAAGGTAGAAGGTTAATTTTAATATTTTTCCCTTCCTAATATCTTCACATCTGATTAGCTACAAACTCCTGTGGTTTCCCTCTGAAGTACTATTCCTATTTGTCCTTTCCTTCCTATTTTCACTGCTGTCATCTATGACCTTTCAGTGGTATTAATTTATCCTGTTCTTTAATCACTGCTATACAATATTTAATAATCTTCTTAAAGAATAATTATGATGGTGTTATCCTCCATGCAAAATCATCAAAAAATAGCTTCCTTGTGCCCACTGGAGTGCAAACCTTTCAGGTTGCCATCCAAGGTTCTTCATAATTTAGTTCCAACCTTTTCATTCCACAATTAAAAAAAAAATTTTTTTTTAATGTATTTGGCTGCCACGGATCTTAATTGTCCTATGTGGGATCTAGGTCCCTGACTGGGGATGGAACACGGGGTCCCTTCACAGGAAGTGTGGAGTCTTAGCCACTGGACCACCAGGGAAGTCTCCTTATTCTACATTTATTGCAGACTTTACCACACATTTTAAGTTCTAATGACCTGAGCTTTAGTCTTGCAACATACCGCATACTGTATTCAGTACAAGGTGCTAGGAATCCACTGGGAAGCAGAACAGACCAATGGATTCTTTCCCATTTCTGCCTCCTGGATCTCATTATGATCTCCGCCTTACTCTTTTGCACCTTGGACTCCAGACCAGACTTTTCTAAGAATTTCTCTGTTCCTACCCCATGGCGGGCCTATGGGGGGAAAAAAGAAGGCCAAGGGAGAGGAACAGAAAAAGACTGCAAAGTGCGAAGGTGAAGTGTGAAAACTGGACCTTCCCTTATCAGCTACAGCAGGGCCCTGAATGATGCCCAGGACTGAGCTTGGCTGAGAAAACAGGAGGAGTCAGTTTCGGAGAGGATGGCTTGTCATTACAAAAACCTTCACAGCCTCTGGTTTCTCTGCTCGCAGTCCAGGCTCTGCCGCTCACTGTCTTCTGGAGCGGCCCAGGCCGGCCTCACCTGGCCTCCCTCGTTCCCTCGGGGTGCTCTCCCTCCCCGCCGAAGCAGTTCCCGCCTCAAGCGGCCGCTGAGCTCTCGGAGGAGGGGCGTCTAGCTGGTTCCAACCTCCTCGGGCGCGGAGCACCCGGACCCGCCCCCCGCGCCAGTTGCCAGGGAGCGGTTGCCATAGAGCTGAGCAGTTGTCCGCGTGCGCAGGCGGAAGTCCCGGATTGAGGCACCGCCATTTTTCCTGCCCGGACGCGGAGCGAGAGGCTGAGACTCGGAGACGCTATCCGCTTCCATCCGTTGCGCAGACCCTGCCGGAGCCGCTGCCGCTATGGATGATCGGGAGGATCTGGTGTACCAGGCGAAGCTGGCCGAGCAGGCTGAGCGATACGACGGTGAGTTGGGGGGGCAACGGGGGACTGGAATTCTCGGACCCTCTGCCGCCGCCCACAGAGGCCGGGAGCGGGAGACAAAATGGCGGCATCATCGCCGAGCCCGGCCCGGGGACGTGGATTCGGGAAGCAGGAAATAGCCTGTGGGCTCCCAGAGCGGTAGGAGGCTCCAGGCCCGGGAACTTGACCCCTTGGGCGTCCTCATCTGCAGACACAGGAGAGCTAGGAAGCCAAGGCCATGGGGTGGAGGAGTTGGTTGTAAAATGGCGAGCTTCAGCAGTCAGGGCCACTGGTCAGTGAGGGGTGCTGGGAACCCTGATGAGAGTGTGGAGTGTGGGCCCAGGCACCACCAGGCCCCTCCCTGCTCGGGGCTTGGATCCAGGGCCTGCAGCACACGGTGGGGAGGAGGGTGGCCAGTGAAAGGAGAAGAGTCCAGGGGGGCACAACAGGTGCATCCAGAGGAGCAGGGGTCTGTTACCACTTCCTCAGTGTCCTCCTCTAGGAATCCACCACCTGCCTCCCTCTGCCCTAATGGCCTCAAGAGCCGGAACTTCCCCAGAGAAGTTCGCCAGAAGCTGGAGGACTTTGCCTCTGGCGTGAGCACCAACCCCAGCAAGGCCGAGCGGGTAAGAGCGAGATGAGCATGGCTAGGCACCCTCCCCTTCGCCAACACTCCCTGTCCTTAGGGGAGGCCCACCCTTGGTTGGTTCACCCCCACTGTTAGGTGGGGGACTAACACCCTTGGGGGACTGCCACCCTTAGGTGACATCACCACCTTAGGGGGGTAGATCCACACCCTCCCTAGTGGCCTATCTGCCAGGGCGATGGTAGGCTCTGACCACCCTGAACTCCCTTGGGGAGGACGCCCTTTGGCTGGCAGCCCATGCATGTCTACCCTGCGTAGGCTGGGGAGTGAGTTTCATTACAGGCATCTTAATACCCCCTCAGCCGGTGTGACTTCAGGAGACACTGAGCACTCGCTGAGGCTGGGGCTCCAGCAGGAGGGGTGGAGGGGGGCGCCCTCCAGGAGCAGGTAGAGGGGGCAAGAGTCTGCCCCCTCAGATCCTGCTGCTCAGAAAGCTGGCTTGCTTTCTCCTCCCTGCGTCCAGTCAGCTGGGCTCCCCCAGAGCAGGGCGCTGTGGCCGATGGTGCCAGTTCACATCAGACATGCCTGGTTGCAGGGTTGGTCATGGCCGATACGCTCTGGCACGGGCGGGTGGAGGGTCAGTGGTTGGGTGGCACCTCGGGAGGATCTGGTTTGCCAGCTGCTTGAAGCCCTCCTGGCAGTGAGTGACTGTCGGCTGGGTGGTGGCTTGCCCGCTTTGTGCCCCGGCCTCTCTGCTTGGGAGTGGGCTGGGGCAGTGGCGGGTTGTTTTGGGGCAGGAGGAGCTGGCCTCTGAGACGCATCTGACCACGGAGCAAGTNTTTTAGGTTTCCCGTTCAATCTCGCCTTTTTCTAGGAAGCACTAGAGAAACGTCCCTCACGCTCCTTCTCCTCAGACTTAATCCGGAGAGCTCGAAGTTTCTGTTAGCATTTTTCGTAAACTGTAGAACGTGGAACAGGAAACAAGGAGCCCCTGGCTCGCCCTCGGTGCCTTTCCCATGCCTGTGCCTCAGTCCACCGGTATTTAAAAATGGGGACTTTCCTGTTCATACGCAGCATTATGACAAATGGAATGACCTGGTGAAAAATAAAGTGTTTTCAAATAACGTTTAGTGGCTATTTCGGTTGGCTCCCCTGGCTTAGAATGTGTGTTCTTCTTCGTTGGGGATCTTTACCAGTCCCAAGGTACTCAGCAGCGACTTGGGTTTTTCTGTTAAGAACGTAAGGATCTCGGCAGATCCTGTTTTCTTCCCTCCATTTTTAATCGGTTTTATGTACAGATTTGAACAATTTTTCTCCTTTCATTGCTCCTTTGTTTTTAAAGGTGCCATAGTAATTTTTGAGAACTTTATTGAGATGGCCCTTGTGTCTGTTCGGTCAGTCCCAAACTGCTGCTTTTTTAAATTGCCCCTCCCGACTTGGGTCCCCCTCCCTCCATTTTGGACCTTGGTACTTGAATTGACTCCACATCCGTTAAACTAGCATTATCAAAACAAAAAATCATATATATGATTTTATGTTTTTAATGCTGTTGTGGGATGAGATATGGCTGGATTCAGGTGTCATTGATCTTGAATTAAGCCACTTCAAAGTGCTGCAGTGGGGACTTTTCCTTGAATGCCTTTGGTCACGCGAATAGCCTCAGGGCTAGTCCATGTGTGTCATCATTCATTAGGATTCGGGAGTTTGAAAATTAGGAGGAAAGACCTCGAACTCAAAATTTAGTAAAGATCTCTAAATTTCGTTTCATAAATCCTTAAATTGCTCTTTGTATTGAACAAGATTCTTGTTGGGGGGAGGGAAGTACAGCTCAAGGTCAGATTTGTCTTTATTTCGGTATTTAAAAGTCAAAACAACTGTAGGTGTACATGTAATGAAAGTTTTTTTCCTTCTTCTCTTGTCCCAAATAAGTTCACCTCTTAATCTATCATTGCCCTTGGGAAGAAACTCGAAATTATATTGGAATGTTTTCTCTTCTGTAGGGATTTAGTCTCTGAGTAAAACTGCTGTGATCACCAGAAAGGAAAGTTGTTTTTTTTTTTAAAGAACTTGTTTTAAAAACTGTTTGGAAGCTTGTGATTGTAGCTTCCAAGTAAGTGACAGTTCAGTGTGAAATCATATTTCGGAATTGAGTGTTGAGCGTTGTTGACCAGAGGCTTAATTGCTTATTCAGCACAGGACTGTAGAGCCACATCCTTAACGTTGATTAAATGTTAGAGGTGTCCTTCAGGATCAAAAGGTGGTGGTGGGGGGCCGGGTAGGATATAAGATCTACCTGGTGTAGCGGAACTCCTTTGATTTTGGGGCACAAAATTGGAAGGGATTCATTGGAAAGGAAGAGGAAGACAGTCATTAGGAATCAGTCTGTACCTGTGTCCATTCCTTAATTGGGTGTAATAATTCAGGTTTGTTTGTGGTAACAAAAAATGATTCCATGGTTTTAGTTATCAAACAATTTATCAAATATGGGGAAGGTGAAAAATAAATTTGATGATTTGGTTTGGAGGAGTTGGGTATAAATACTGGCTTTTCTTCTTGTTTCTGCAGTACTTTATGTTTTTATTTTGCACATTATGTTGAACCTAATACTACACTTTTTGGAGAACTGAAATCTATTGATAGAGACTATTTAATGGTACTGGAGGAGGAACTAAGCTGCCTTCAGAAAAAGGACAGTTTGAAATTGCAGACAGAAAAAGTACAGAAGTTTGGGGCTGGGACGGTCGACTTTCAGGATTAAATCTAGCCTTCTGTTACACAACAACAGTAGTGTCAGGGATAGTTTTTATATCATTCATAGCCATATTAATCGAGTCATCTTTTAGCATTCCTGAAGTCTTAACTTCACATCATGTAAATGAACCATATGAGGGATAGTGGCGGGGAAATGAGTACTTTTTACATTTTTTGAGAATAGAGGGGTCCGCATAAACTACATTTGGGTTGTAGGGTAGTTGCTGGCTTTATCCTTTCCTCACTTCTCTTCTCCCTGTGATGATTAGCTCCACATGCTCCACATGCGGTAGGGGTAAAATTTTGATGGGTTAGGTTTGATTCATTCTGTGACTGAGTGCTTGAGAGCGCCCATCTCTGACTTATTCTGAGGGGTGGGGTGCAGTTTTTCAATCAACTCCTTAATGTCCAGCTTGTTAGGGGAAAAGGGTGAGTAAATTAACTTAGTAATGAGTTTTAAAGCACAGGCTAATATCAATCTTTTGACTATAAGTAATTTTTGTTGTTGCCGTTTCAGTTAACTTTATTGAATGTTTTTTCTTCCTACCTAATCATAAACAGAGTTGGATAATGCAGTTACAAAATTCCTCCTACTTTTGGTTTTTGAATTTAAAGTAGTTGCTCTTTTGTGATACTTTTGTGCATGTACACTATATGTAGTTTTGTTTGTGCACAGTACAGTATTGTGCATATTGGACATTATTTTAGTCTGTTTTGTTTACAAAACTATGGGTTAGAATGAAATCATTAATCTTTGCAGTTTGAGATGGTGATAGGGTAAATTCTTACTGTGGGCATTTCTAGGCACTCTTTTCACCTTTGTATGAAAAGGTCTCAATTTGAATTCTAGCTGGGGAAGAACACAATTAAACTGAGCGAATTTTGGATTTTAGTACAAGCAAACTCCCTGAAAGCCCATACAAACAAGTAGTCTTTTCATAGTTGTTTAATAAGTTGGTCAAGGAAATATGAAATATTTTAGAATTTTCTTGACTTTAACCTGATAAAGCAAGTGAAATTTTATAGTAAATTAATGTATTTAGTTTTACAAATCAGTTTCAAATACTTTAAGAAGTTGATCTGAAAGCATCTTTTTTTTCCTTTGAAGGTCTGTAATGCCTATTTTGCAGAAGTTTTCAGCCTTAAATATCAGTAAAGTGTGTGTATTTAAACAGTAATGACAGGCATAGGATAAAGGTTAAAATTTTAAACTTTGTAAAATTCTGCGTTTATATAGAACTTCCCATTTTGCAGACTACCTTCACAAAATTTTTTATTTCATGTAATACTGATGTAGGTAATGTTATTTCTATTTTATGGTCCACGAAAGAGAAGTTTGAGATTCATTGATTTAAAAAAATTTATTTTCTATATCATATGACTAGTTGGCAAGCATATAGCAAAGCCAGAACTTGTCTGTCTGACCTTTAGACCAGCCAGTACTCTTATTTCTTCTGAGCCACTCACAAAAGACCTATGTGAAACTAAATCAGGTGGTGCCTTGTGGGGGAAGGGAGTATTCTTTCTTTTAAGCAGTTACTTCACGTAATATGTCTTGGTATCTGTAACCTTTTGTTTTCTTTCAAAAACAAGGCACAGTGAATGAAGCTACAGTGAGGGATTTTAGGTAATTTAAGTGTTGGTATTAAAAATTTTTTGGTTTATCACAATGTCTGTACTGGGATATAGCTTAGTGCCATACATTTCTATAAAGTACTTTTAAAAGGTGTCTGCCCCTCACCCTAGTCATAATGGATGCAACCCTTAAATTAATAACACAGTCAGAAATCTCAGCGCAGAGAGGTTGACAAATGAATTACAAATGGTTCCAAATAGTAGCTTAGCTAGCTGTCAAACAGAATCTGTTAAGGGGTAATGGGAAACAAACAAAATTATATATTTACTGTTTTGAAATGGTCAGTTAACAGTTTGATACAGTTACATACTGATATATCAAAGTTGACAACTTAGTTCAGATAACTTTTACTGTTTGAGCTCATGAAATATTCATGCGGGTCACACTCCTAGGAACAGTTTCAGAAGTTCATTTAAGTTTACCAAGTTGTGATAACAACTGCCATAATAATAAAAGGGTCATCATAATTTATAATCCAAATCAAGATACCTTGAGAATGAAGGGATGCAAATTCATAATTGTGCTGAAATGGGCTGTCTTGAGCTGCAAACTTGACTTATGATCATCCTGTGTGCATTTGTGTATATATGTGTGTGTGTATATGTGTGTGTGTATGCATGCATGTGTGCGCTCAGTCGTGTCCAACTGTTTTGGTACACTGAGGACTGTAACCCATCAGGCTTCTCTGTCTATGGGATTTTCTTGGCCAGAATACTAGAATGGGTTGCTAATTCCTCCTTCAGGATTTCTTCACTACCCAGGGATTGAACTCCACATCTCTTCTGTCTCTTGCCTTGGCAAATGCATTCTTTACCACTGAGCCACTTCGGAATCCCATGATCATCCTACTTAAGACCATTTCTTGCTGCGCTGCTAGTTGTCTCATTGAGAAAGTTCCTGAAGCTTTGTCCATCTCTCTACCACCAAGATCTTAGATCTGAACCCCCAGAATATTGGTTTTCTTTCCGATGAAGTTATCATTTGGCAGAGCAATAGACAAATGAAAGGCAAAGTGAAAGCTTTCTTCCTCTCAGTCCTCTTTCCCCCAAATAGGAGCTAGAAAAGTCATGGATATGGTAGTTGCTGAAAATAGAGCTTGCTGGCATACCAACTAGTCAATTTGACTGATAGTGTCAAAGCCAAGTGTGTTGGTTTTATATATGTCTAATCTGAGCTAGACTTGTGTATAGAAATACTTGCCTTAGGTGTTAGCAGCAGCGTCTGTCTTATGTTCAGAACTTTCTTCTCCAAATAACATTTAAAAAAATGTATTTGTTTGTACTAGATCTTAGTTGTGGAAGAGAGGATCTTTAGTTACAGTGTGCGAACTCCTAGCTGCAACATGTGGATTCTGGTTCCTTGGCCAGGGATCAAACCCAGGCCCTCAGCATTGGGAGCACAGAGCCTTAGCCACTGGACTACCAGGGAAGTCGCCCAAATAACATTTTTAAAGTCTTCACCTGAGTCCTGTCATGACTGATACACGTTTAGAACACCAGATCCTGAATAGTTTAGAAAGCATGATCATTATGCTGATTTATCTTTTTTGAAATTTAATCTTGAATTTATTGTCCCTCTTCCAGTGGTCCATTACAGTAGCTGGGTAGATCAGTTATTGATTTGTGATTAGGGCAGGATTTTATCTAGCTAAAGCAGTATAAAATGTGTTAAACTCTTTGTGTAAAATTTCAAGGAGACACATTACTATGAGAAGAATTATGATTTTCATACTTTGGCAGATGTGGTATAGTGCAGAGGCCTTGGAATCATTCTGAATTCCCCATCTGTAGAATGGAAATTAATAGTGTCTACCTTGCTTGCTAATTTACAGGGTGTCACAAACTTGTGGGGTTTTGAACACTACAGTGTATAATTATAGTAGTATTAATTGTGAAGACTTTGTATTACCCATTGTCAGAGATGATGTGAATATTTTTGCTGCAGAACTACATACATATGTATTAGAGAATAACCTTTCTTGAGTTATACTTAGCAAGTGTATTCTCATGGATTTAGTATCCAAGTTATATTTGTATAAAGGTTTTCAAAATAAAATCCTTAATCTTAAGTCTTCTGTAAAATTGCATATCCAGAAGATGAAGGTTGTCCAAATTTATTCTCGAGCGATATAAAGCTATAGGGCCATTATGAGCTGAAATGTTGTTCTTTTTTGGCCCTATCATGTATGCGCGATTGTTCCCCGACCAAAGATGGAACCTGTGCACCCTACCAGTGGACTGCCAGGGGAAGTGAGAGGGACTTCTTGGCAGTTCTTTGATACTAATTTCAGGTTAATATCCAGGAGGATATACTGATCTCCCTAGCAGATACAATACCTGTTGTGTATGGGTTTGAGATGAAAAGTTCCATAGTTTAAAAAAAAAAAGATCAGGGTTAAAAATATTTGTATGTTAACAGTCTCAGGTTACTGACTAGGAAAAAAATATTACCAGTTTCATGAGAAGTGATTCTAAAGGCTTAGTGAAACCCTTGGGCAATGAATGGGTTCTGATAAAAGAAAGTTATGAATTAATACTACTAAATCCTTGGTGGTTAGCCATTTGAAGATACAGTAGGACTTTGAATGGCTGTTGTGACTTCTTTTGTGTTGTAGAAATGTGTCCTGTTTAAGAGTTTGTGCGATTGATTACTTTGCCCATAATGGGCTAAATTATAAATTAGTAAACATTTTGATAGGATTACCATGAAAATTTCAAAACATATGCCCTTTGACTATAAAAATATCATGTAGGACAGTTACGATTTTGCTTCTATAAGTTTGTCAAAAGGTATTATTACAAAATATTTTTGATGCAGAGCAGACTC
>SJYV01041064.1:0-13971 GCA_006410875.1 Neotragus pygmaeus | reverse complement strand
TTGTGAAATGCATCTGGAATTTAAAAGCAATTACAGTTTTTTTTTTATTATTAAATGGTTGTTTGGTGATATAGAATTCTATAATTTTTCTGTTGACCTATCTTGATACAATGGTATTAAGTGAGTAATAGCTACACAATCACAATAGTAAAAGATGTTGATCAGTTTTCATAGATAATAGCTAGACAATATAAAAGATAATTACAGTTGCAAGGGAACATGACTAACCTAACAATATAAAATAATTACATACAATTTGGGGGTTCAAGTAGAGTGATATGATAGCTGGAAAGGCATACATGCACATGTTTTCATCTACCCAGCCAGTCCATGTCGTTTGTTTGGTGCATTTAATCCATTTACATTTGAGGTAATTATGTGGCTCAGATTGTAAAGAATCTGCTTGCAATGCTGGAGACCTGGGTTCAATCCCTGGGTTGGGAAGATCCCCTAGAGGCGGTCAAGGCAACCCACTCCAGTATTCTTGCCTGGAGAATCCCCATGGACAGAGGAGCTTTGTGGACCACAATCCACAGGGTCGCAAAAAGTTNAATGCTGGAGACCTGGGTTCAATCCCTGGGTTGGGAAGATCCCCTAGAGGCGGTCAAGGCAACCCACTCCAGTATTCTTGCCTGGAGAATCCCCATGGACAGAGGAGCTTTGTGGACCACAATCCACAGGGTCGCAAAAAGTTGGACAGACTGAGTTACTAAGCACAGCACAGCACATGATCCTCTTACCATTTTCTTAATTGTTTTGGGTTTATTTTCTGTAGGTCTTTTCCTTATCTTGAGTTCCCTGGCTAGAAAATTTCCTCTAGCATTTATTGTGAAGTAGGTTTGGAGGTGTTGAATTCTCTTAAATTTTGCTTGTCTAGATTTGATTTCTCCATAAAATCAGAATGAGAGTTTTGTTAGGTAGAGTATTCTTGGTTGTAGATTATTCCCTTTCATCACATTAAATTTATCATGTTGTTCCCTTATGGCTTGTAGAGTTTCTGTTGAGAAATCAGGCAATAACCTGATGGGACTTCCTTTGTAAGTTGTTTGTCACTTTTCCCTTGTCGCTTTTAATATTTTATCTTTGTTTTTAACTTTTGTAAGTTTGGTTGCTGTGTGTCTCAGTGTGTTCTTTGGGTTTATCCTGCCTTGGACTCTGTGTTTCCTGGACTTGATTGAGTTTTCAGCTATTATCTCTTCAATATTTTCTCAGGTCCTCTCTTCTTCTTCTGGTATCACTAGAAGGTGAATGTTGGTGCATTTAATGTTTTCCCAGAGATCTCTTAGGCTGTCTCCTTTTTCATTCATTTTCTACATTCTGTTCTGTGCTAGTGATTCCACCATTACGTCCTGCAGATCATTTATTTGTTCTTCTACCTCAGTTATTCTGTTATTGATTTCTTCCAGTATATTATTCATCTCTGTTTGTTCTTTAGTTCTTCTAGGTCTTTGGTAAACATTTCTTGGATCTTCTCCATTGTTTTCCTAGATCATCCTTACTATCATTATTCTGAATTCTTTTTTCTGGAATATCTCCACTTCATTTAGTTATTGTAATGGGGTTTTATCTTGTCCCTTCATCTGGGACATAAGTTTCTGTTTTTTTTTTTTTTTTTTTTCATCCTGATAAGCTTTCTTATCAGGTTTCTTATGTAGTTTTTGTTCTAGCTGCTGTGAGACTGTTGTTCTTCTTGCTTTTTGAGGCTGAAAGGCTTGAGTAAGCTTCCTGATGGGAGGCACTGGCAGTGGGAAAAACAGTCTTGCTCTGTTGAGCAGAATCTTGTTCAGTAAAGCTTCAATCCAATTATCTGCTAATGGGTGGGGTTGCACTCCCTCTGTTAATTGTTTGGCCTTAGGCAATTCAGCCCTGTGGTCCTAAGGGCTCTATGATGGGGTTAATGGTAAACTCTGAGAGGGGTTTATGCACTGCTTCTGCCAGTGCCCCTATCCCTGTGGTGAGTGTCTGCTGACCCATACCTCCACAAGAGTCTTTCCAACACTAGTAAGTAGTTTGGTTCAGTCTCCTGGGAGGTCACCACTCCTTTCCTCTAGGTCTTGGTGCAATAATATTTTGTTTGTGCCCTCCAAGACTGGAGTCTCTGTTCCTCCAAGTCCTGCAGAAGTCCTATAATCAAATCCCACAGCCTTCAGAGTAAGATTCCATGGGGATTCCCAGTCCACTTTTTGGATCCCCAGGCTGGGAAGCCTGTCATGGGATTCAGAACCTTCATAACAGTGGGAGAACTTCTTTGAAATCATTGTTCTCCAGTTTGTGAGTCACTGACCCAGCAGGTGTAGGATTTGATTTTATCATGATTGCACCCCTCCTACCATCTCACTTCCATGGTGGCTCAGATGATAAAGCCTACAATGTGGGTTCAATCCCTGGGTCAGGAAGAGCTCTTGTAGAAGGAAATGGCAACCCACTCCAGTACTCTTGTCTGGAAAATCCCATGGATGGAGGAGCTCGGTAACTGCAGTCCATGGGGCCACAAAAAGTCCAACACGACTGAGTGACTTCACTTTCACTTTCACTTTACCATCTCACTGTGGCTTCTTCTTTGTCTTGACCATGGGGTATCTTTTTCTGGTGGGTTCAGTGTCCTCCTGTTGAAGGCTGTTCTACAGTTAATTGTGATTTTGGTGTTCTCGCAGAAGGAGATGAGCATACATCCTTCTCCTCTGCTGTATTGAACTGTAAGCCCTCTTCTGTGTTTTCTTGTCATCTCTTCTTAATCTCTTCTGTTTCTGTTAGTTATTTAGTGGTTCTGTCCTTTATTGTGCCCATCCTTGCATGAAATGTTCCCTTGATATCATCAATTTTCTTGAGAAGCTCTTTAGTGTTTCCCATTCTATTCTATTCTATTCCCTGCATTGTTCACTTAAGAAAATTCTCTTATCTCTCCTTGCTATTCTCTGGAACTCTGCATTCAGGTAGATGTATCTTTTCCTTTCTCCCTTGCATATTACTTCTTTTTCTTTCTTGGCTATTTGTAAAGCTTCCTCAGACAACCACTGTGCCTTCTAACATCTTTCTTTTCTTTGGAATGATTTTGGTCACTGCCTTTTGTATAATGTTACAAACCTCTGTCCATGGTTCTTCAGGCACGTTGGCTACCATTTCTAATCCCTTGACTGCATTCGTCACCTCTACTGTATAACCACAAGGGATTTGATTTAGGTCATACCTGACAGACCTAGTGGTTTTCCCTACATTCATAGACTTAACTGAATTTTGCAATAAGGAGCCAATGGTCTGAGCCACAGTCAGCTCCAGGTCTTGTTTTTAACTGACTGTATAGAGCTTTTCTTCCTCAAAGAAAATAATCAATACGATTTTGGTATTGACCATATGGAGAGGTCCAGTGGTGTCTTGTGTTGTTGGAAGAGAGTGCTATGTCCAACATGTTCTAGTGCAAAGCTTTGCTAACCTTTGCTGTCCTCATTTTGTACTACAAGGCCAAATT
The DNA here is from genome assembly GCA_006410875.1 of Neotragus pygmaeus. NCBI lineage: Eukaryota > Metazoa > Chordata > Mammalia > Artiodactyla > Bovidae > Neotragus > Neotragus pygmaeus. Next base: position 10,505 of record SJYV01041064.1, on the reverse strand, counting down.
TGCTTGCTTCTCCAGATATCTCTTGACTTCCTATTTTTGTATTTCAATCCCCTATGAGGAAAACAAGATCTTTTTCAACATGCAAGTTAAAAATACCTAATATTTAGAAATCTAGGTTATAATGTAATTTCCCTACATTCACTAAAAGTACTCATTGTTGTTGATCAGTTGTTCAGTTGTGTCGACTTTTTGCGATCCCATAGACTGCAGCATGCCCGGTTTCCCTGTCCTTCACTCCCAGGGCTTGCTCAAATTCATATCCATTGAGTAAATGGTGCTATCAAACCATCTCACCCTCTGCCATCCCTTTCTCCATCTGCTTTCAATCCTTCCCAGCATCAAGGTCTTTTCTAATGAGTCCGTTCTTCACAACAGGTGGTCAAAGTATTGGAGCTTCAGCATCAGTTCTTCTAATGAATATTCAGGACTAATTTCTTTAGTTTTGACTGGTTTGATCTCCTTGCAGTCCAAGTGACTCTCAAGAGTCTTCTCTAACACCACAGTTCAAAAGCATCAATTCTTNGTATTGGAGCTTCAGCATCAGTTCTTCTAATGAATATTCAGGACTAATTTCTTTAGTTTTGACTGGTTTGATCTCCTTGCAGTCCAAGTGACTCTCAAGAGTCTTCTCTAACACCACAGTTCAAAAGCATCAATTCTTCCACACTCAGCTTTCTTTATGGTCCGACTCTCACATGCATACATGACTACTGGAAAAACCACCACTTTGACTGGATGGACCTTTGTTGGCAAAGTAATGTCTCTGCTTTCTAATATGCTGTCTAGGTTGGCCCTAGCTTTGTTTCCAAGGAGCAAGCATCTTTTAATTTCTTGGCTGCACTTACCATCTGTAGTGACTTTGAAGCCCAAGAAAATAATGTCTATTGTTGTTTTCACTGTTTCCCCATCTGTTTGCCGTGAAGTGATGGGACCAGATGTTATGATCTTCATTTTTTTAATGTTGAGTTTTAAGCCAGCTTTTTCATTTTCCTCTTTCACCTTCATCAAGAGGCTCTTTGGTTTGTCTTTGNATTGTTGTTTTCACTGTTTCCCCATCTGTTTGCCGTGAAGTGATGGGACCAGATGTTATGATCTTCATTTTTTTAATGTTGAGTTTTAAGCCAGCTTTTTCATTTTCCTCTTTCACCTTCATCAAGAGGCTCTTTGGTTTGTCTTTGCTTTCTGCCATAAGAGTGGTGTCATCTGCATATCTGAGGTTATTGATATTTCTCTTGGCAATCTTGATTCCAGGAGAATCAAGACTGTGGTTCACCCAGCCTTACATTTTGCATGATGTACTCTGCATATAAGTTAAATAAGCAGAGTAACAATATACAGTCTTGAAATACTCCTTTCCCAATTTGGAACCAGTCCATTGTTCCATGTCCCATAGTATCCCAAAATACACATGAAATCCCAAAATAGAAAAGCAAAGACTCAAAATTATTTCTATCCTCTCAGATTTAAATTCTGCTTTTTCATCCACTTAAGTAACTCTTACTACTTTTTTTTTCTTTTCATCTTGAAGTTATATTTAGTATTCCAAAGAAAACATGTAAGATAGATTTAATTTACAAGGCATTATTAACTTAGTGAATGACCATGTACCCAAAACATCTGGGCTTTTTCCTATCCAGTCTTCCTTCCTCACCTTCTAAGCATAATCACTATTCTGGATTTATGTTTGCATTCTCCCTCAATTTTTAAATTTTACTGTGTATGTATAGAGTGCTAAATGCTTTATTGTTTTTTCTTCAGCTTTAAGAATAGTATCATACAATATGGGATTTGCTTTTTTCATTCAACATTAGATCTAGTGTTTTTTACATGCCGATACCAAAATATATTTTTATATTGTTCTGTTGGTGAACATTTGGGATCTCCAAATTTTTTGATACTGTGAACTGGTGCTGTGAACATTCTTTTACTTCTAGTGTCTATGTATAAGTATTTTTAAAAAGTAAGTAGCTGGGAGAATTACTGATTGTAGTGTATGAACACTGTATATTGTCACCCTGCTTATTTAACTTATATGCAGAGTACATCATGAGAAACGCTGGACTAGAAGAAGCACTAGCTAGAATCAAGATTGCTGGGAAAACCAATATAGTATTGTAAAATAAAAAAATAAAATTTAAATTAAAAAATTAAAAATAAAGATTGCTGGGAGAAATATCAATAACCAAGGATATGCAGATGACACCACCCTTATGGCAGAAAGTGAAAAAGAACAAAATAGCTTCTTGATGAAAGTGAAAGAGGACAGTGAAAAACTTGGCTTAAAGCTCAACATTCAGAAAGCTAAGATCATGGCATCCAGTTCCATCACTTCATGGCAAATAGATGGGGATATAATGGAAACAGTGACTGAGTTTATTTTGGGGGGCTCCAAAATCACTGCAGATGGTGATTGCAGTCATGAAATTAAAAGATGCTTACTCCTTGGAAGGAAAGTTATGACCAACTTAGACAGTGTATTAAAAAGCAGAGACATTACTTTGTCTAGTCAAGGCTATGGTTTTTCCAGTGGTCATGTATGGATGTGAGAGTTGGACTATAAAGAAAGCTGAGCACCAAAGAATTGATGCTTTCGAACTGTGGTGTTGGAGAAGACTCTTGAGGGTCCCTTGGTCTGCAAGGAGATCCAACCAGTCCATTCTAAGGGAGATTGGTCCTGGGTGTTCATTGGAAGGACTGATGCTGAAGCTGAAACTCCAATACTTTGGCCATCTAATATGAAGTGCTGACTCATTTGAAAAGACCCTGATGCTGGAAAAGATTGAGGGCAGGATGAGAAGGTGACAACAGAGGGTGAGATTATTGGATGGCCTCACAGACTCAATGGACATGAGTTTGGATAGGCTCCAGGAGTTGGTGATGGACAGGCCTGGCATGCTGCAGTCCGTGGGGTCACAAAGAGTTGGACACAATTGAGCGACTGAACTGAACTGAGTGTATTGAACATCTTCAGTTCAGTAGAAAATGCTAATTATTTATTAATTTTATTATTTAAAATGATAACAAAATTAGCATTCATTTTCTAAGTCTCTTACATTATATGGCTTTACCAATATTTGGTATCATCATACTTCATAGTATTTTCCAACTTAAAAAATAAAAGAGAATATAACTACATTCTTAATTTGCAATTCTCTGATCATTAATGATATTGATTTTTTTTCATGTGGCGCCCCAGGTATCTCAGTGGTAAGAACCTGCCTGTCAAGCAGGAGACACAGGAGATGCAATTTCGATCATAGGGCTTGGAAGATCCCCTGGAGGAGGAAATGGCAACCCACTCCAATATTCTTGCCTGAAAAATAATACGGACAGAGGAGCCTAGCTGGATACAGTACATGGGCTCACAAAGGGTCAGACATGACTGAGTACACACACATCTTTTCACTATTCTTGTTTCTGTTCTGAAAACATGCTAGTCGATAGTTTTCTTATTTTTTAATTGCATTATCTATATTTTACTGATTTATAGGATTTCCTTACATATTTTACATACTATTTATTGGTTGTGTTACAAATGCATTCTTATAAAATGTGGCTTTTCACTTTATTTATGGTGTTTTCTTATGAATGCAAATTTTTAAGTTTTAATGTAGCATATGTTATCAGTCTTTACTTTTGTAGTAGCACTTTTTATAGCCTCTTGAAGAAATACTTCACTAAGATTATCGAATTTTCCCACAGTGAAATTTACTTATGTTTGCTCTAAAAGTTTTAAGTTTGTCTTTCACAATTAAATCCTAATTTAATCTATCTGATAATTATTTTCATATGTATTGTGATATTGAGATCCAATTTCATTTTCTCTCCATATGGATGCCTAACTGGCCCAGCACCACTTATTGACTATCTTTCAACGGTTATTAAAAATGTTCCTTCTACTGTATAGCAAATGTCCAAATAAGCTTGTGTATGGTAATGGGTTATCTAGTGTTTCACTGGTTAATGTTTATACTCCTGTGTCACATAATATTTTTTAAATTAGTGTAGCTTAAAAAATTAAAAAAAATAAAAAATAAATTAGTGTAGCTTAAGAGTAAATCTGAGTAATCGTAATGCAGAAGCCCCATATTATTTTTATGCTCAGGACTGTCTTTCTTGTTATTTGTTTTTATGCATAAATTTTAGAATCATCCTGTCAAATTCTACAGAAAACTTTAAGGATTTTGATGAAATTAACATTAAATTATCAATAAATTTGACTAATAATATAAATTTCATGATATTGAATTCCACTGGCAAAATATCTATTTCCATTTGTTTAGATCTACTTTAAATCCTTTCCTAAAGTTTTATAATTTTCTTGATAAAATATTTTCACAACTTTAATTAGAATTATTCTTAAGGATACAATATATTTTCCTGCTGTATATTGTAGCAGTCTTAAAGTTTTGTTTTCTTAATATATAAAGAAATATAATGATATTTTATTATTGATCACATCTCTAATCAGCTTACTAAATTTGTGTTTCTAATAGCCTGTAAATTTGTGGGTAAGTTTTGTAAACAATTATAATTTGAGGAAAATAATTTCATTTCTTCAAGTGTGGACAACTTTTATTTCTTCTTCTTGTATTACAATGTTAGCAAAGACTGCCAATACCATCTTTAATACTGTAGCAAGATTATATGTCCTTAACTTGTTCATGATTTTAAAAGGAAATTTCCAACTGTTTCACCATGCTTCCTTTAGCCTTTTGGTGGAAACCTCTTATTAGATTAGAGGATACCCCTTTTAGTTTGCTAATTTTTAAAAATCTTTTCAGTGCTTCATTTTGTCAAATTTTGTTTTGCAAGTAGTTAATATTTGATGTGGTGAATGATCTTTATGGATTTTAAAATATTAAACCACTTTTGGATTCCTGGGATAGCTACAATTTGATCATTTGTTAATTAAGTTTTTTTATCCACTGCTATGTATTAATTCCAGAGAAAGCACTGGTGACCCACTCCAGTACTCTTGCCTGGAAAATCACATGGATGGAGGAACCTGGTAGGCTGCAGTCCATGGGGTCGCTAAGAGTCGGACACGACTGAGCGACTTCACTTTCAATTTTCACTTTCATGCATTGGAGAAGAAAATGGCAACCCACTCCAGCGTTTTTGCTTGGAGAATCCCAAGGATGGGGGAGCCTGATGGGTTGCCATCTATGGGGTTGCACAGAGTCAAACACGACTGACTTAACTTAGCAGCAGCAGCAGCAGTGTATTAATTTAAGCTTATTGAATATTTTTTGTTACGAAACTGGCCTGTGATTTTCCTTTCTAATATAAACCTGATGCTGGCATCAAGGTTGTTTTGACTTCAAAAGCGGAATTGGAAAGTGTTTTTTCCTCTTGAGCTATTTAAAAACATGTATATAAGATCAAAACATTTGGTATCTTGAATGTTTTGTGAAACTACTAAAGGCCCATGCTTATTATATGCATATTTAACTACTGATTAGCATATATTTAGATTATATCTCTTTTTCAAATCAGTTTTATAAGTGTTATTTTTCTCAGGATCTGCTCATTTTAGATATATTTTCAATAATATTGCTTTTCTTGGTATTTCTTACAGTATTTTAATCTTTGTCGTAACTCTAGTCTTTTTAATTCCTATGATTGGTTGTTTGTGTTTTCTTTCTTTTTTCTTTTTTTTTTGTTTAAGTCTTATTCAGAGAAAGAAGATTTTATTTAAAAATGGCTAGTCAAATATTATGCTGTCAATATCACCCTCCTTCCAACACAAAATTGCTTTCAAAAACAGATAGAAAATAAAAGGTTATTTATTATTAAGAATAAATCCATCTATATGCAGAACACTTTTCTTTATCATAATAGCATCCTTTCAAGGTTTGCCCTTGTTATTTTACAGTCTTCAGGAAATTCCAGTGAACAATGAAAATCTAGTTTTTATTAGACATTTTCTCCCTGAGGCTATTTCTCCACATCTATAAAAAAACAGCAGGTAAGGAAATCTGAAATTCCATGATTCAGTACAACTCTTTTATACTGTCTGTTCAACATGATTGGAAAAATGTACACCACCCCTGTTGATGAATTTAAACTTAAATTTATGATTGCTAACGTCTGTGATCCAGGAGTGCTCCATTCAGTTTTATTATATTTATCTAGTCTTTTGACATGCTCCCATACTTTTTTTGCCCTTAAATAGATCATTTCCATCATTCTTCAAGTATGCTGTGGCTGCATTTTAAATACCCTCTCATTACCATAGAAGATGCAGAAACAGTGGAAACAGTGTCAGACTTTATTTTGAGGGGGCTCCAAAATCACTGCAGATGGTGATTGCAGCCATGAAATTAGAAGACACTTAACTCCTTGGAAGGAAAGTTATGACCAAGCTAGATAGCATATTCAAAAGCAGAGACATTAATTTGCCAACAAAGGTCCGTCTAGTCAAGGCTATGGTTTCTCCAGTGGTCATGTATGGATGTGAGAGTTGGACTGTGAAGAAAGCTGAGCACTGAAGAATTGATGCTTTTGAACTGTGGTGTTGGAGAAGACTCTTGAGAGTCCCTTGGGCTTCAAGGAGATGAAACCAGTCCATCCTGAAGGAGATCAGTCCTGGGTGTTCATTGGAAGGACTGATGCTAAAGCTAAAACTCCAATACTTTGGCCACCTCATGCGAAGAGTTGACTCACTTGTAAAGGCTCTGATGCTGGGAGGGATTGGGGGCAGGAGGAGAAGGGGATGACAGAGGATGAGATGGCTGGATGGCATCATCGACTCAATGGACGTGAGTCTGAGTGAACTCCGGGAGTTGGTGATGGACAGGGAGGCCTGGCGTGCTGCAATTCATGGGATCACAAAGAGTTGGACACGACTGAGTGAACCATAGAAGACTTCCCTTGTTGTTATTCAGTCACCCAGTTGTGTCCTGACCCTGTGGACTCCAGCACACCAGGCCTCCCTCTCTCAGCATCTACCTAAGTTTGGCAAGTTCAAGTCCAACGCATACAATCCAGTCATCTCATCCTCGGACACCCTCTTCTTAATGCCCTCAATCTTTCCAAGCATCAGTGACTTTTCCAATAGTCAGCTGTTCACATAATATTACCAAAATACTGGAGCCTCAGCTTCAGCATCAGTCCCTCCAATGAGTATTCTATTACCACAGACTTCTCTAGGTATTGCTTAATATCACTAATCTTTTTACAGCAAAACCTATTATAAGAATTGTCACTGTTTGTCTTCATTTGATTTCTTTGTATTTTCTAACCAATTGCAGCATAATGTACTCTCACTGTTAATTCTCTCTTCCAGGTCACTCATTTTGACTGTGAAAACCAAAGAAAATTTTTCGCCTCATTACTCTATCAGCATTTGATAGAGTTCATTATGACTTGTTAGATGGTTTCTTCAGATGGCCTCCAGGAATCACTCTCTCCTAATCCTCTTCTCACATTACTGGCCTCACTCACCTGAATTTCGTAGGTCAAAGAAGACCAGGGCTCAGTCCTGGATTCCTATCCTAATCAACTCACTGTAAACAACCTCTATGACTCATGATTTTATATTCCATCTATTTCTGAGGATGGAAAATTAACAGATTGAGTTTTGACTTAAAACTTAACATACAAACATCTTCAAAGACGATTGGATTTCTAAGCAGTATTCAAAAATTCACATATAAAATGCACAAAAGCAACTACTTGGTTTGAATTCCTACTGACCCAGAAAGTAGCTGCTTTGTTTGTATTCCCCATCTCCAGAAATATAAACTTTGTTCTGCCATTTGTCCTGACAAAATTTTTTATAATGCCCTGATTCTTTTTTTTTAATTTTTATTGCTCTGCAGTTGATTTAAAATGTTGTATCAGAGTCTGTTATACAGCAAAGTGAATCAGTTATACATATACATACATATACTCTCTTTACAATTCTTTTCTAATATAGGTTATGAGAGAGTATTGAGAACAGATCCCTGTGCTAAACAGTAGGTACTTATTAGCTATCTGTTTTATCTATAGTAGTGTGTTTATTTCAACCCCAGTCTCCCAATTTATCCCTTCCCAACTTTCAATCCTGGTAACCATAAGTTTATGTTCTACATCTCTGACTCTATTTCTGTTTTGTAAATAATATACTATGTTTTTAGATTCCACATATAAATGATATCATATATTTTTCTTTCTGACTTACTTTACCCAGTATGATAATCTCTAGGTCCATCAGTGTTGCTGCAAATGACATAATTTCATTGTTTTTAATAGCTGAATAATATCCCCTTGTATATATGTGCCACTTCTTTATCTATTCCTCTGTTGATCGACATTTATGTTACTTATATTTCCAAGCTATTATAAATAGTGCTGCAATGAACATTGGGGTGCAGGATTTTTTTTTTTCAAAATATGGTTTTCTCTGGATAGATGCCCAGGAATGGGATTACAGGATCATATAAAAGCTCTATGTTTAGTTTTTCAGAGGAACTTCCATACTGTTCTCCATAGTGGCTGTATCAATTTACAATCCCACTAACATTGTAAGGGTTTCCATTTTCTCCACACTCTCTCCAGCGTTTATTCTTTGTAGATTTTTTGATGATGGATATTCTAACCAGTGTGAGGTAATACCTAATTGTATTTCTGATTTTCACTTCTCTGATAATTTATGATGTTGAGAATCTTTTCATGTATTTTTTGGTCATCTGTATGTCTTCTTTGCAGAAATGTCTATTTGTGTTTGCCGATTTTTTATTGATTTTAATTTTTGGTATTGAAATGAACTGTTTGTATATTTTGAAGATTAATCCCTTTTTGGTCGCTTCATTTGCCAATATTTTCTCCAATTCTATGGATTGTCTTTTTATTTCCTTTCTGGCTTCCATTATTGTACAAAAAGCCTTTGAGTCTCTGGAAAGTGGATCAAAAAAGACCTTCCACTATTTATAGCAGAGACTGATCTGTTTATGCTTCCCACTAAGAACTGTATTGTCTAACTTTACATGTAGCACTTTAATCCATTTTTAAAGTTTTATTTTAATCTATTTTTCAGTTTATTTTTTTGTATGGTGTTAGGTCCGTCTAATCAAGGCTATGTTTTTTCCAGTAGTCATGTGTGGATGTGAGAGTTGGACTGTGAAGAAGGCTGAGCGCCAAAGAATTGATGCTTTTGAACTGTGATGTTGGAGAAGACACTTGAGAGTCCCTTGGACTGCAAGGAGATCTAACCAGTCCATTCTGAAGGAGATCAGCCCTGGGATTTCTTTGGAAGGAACAATGCTAAAGCTGAAACTCCAGTACTTTGGCCACCTCATGTGAAGAGTTGACTCACTGGAAAAGACTTTAATGCTGGGAGAGATTGGGGGCAGGAGGAGAAGGGGACGACCGAGGATGAGATGGCTGGATGGCATCACTGACTCGATGGACGAGAGTCTGAGTGAACTCCAGGAGTTGGTGATGGACAGGGAGGCCTGATGTGTGGTGATTCATGGGGTCACAAAAAGTTGGACATGACTAAGCGACTGAACTGAACTGAACTGAACTGAGAGAATGTTCTAATCATATTTTTTTACAAGTAGCTGAAGAGTTTACCCAGAACCACTTATTAAAGAGACTGTCTTTTCTCCATTGTCAGTTTTTGCCTACTTTGTCATAGATTAAGTGACAATAGGTGCTTGGATTTGTCTCTGGATTTTCTAACCTGTTGCATTTATCTGTGTTGCTGTTTCTGTGCCTGTACCACCTTGTTTTGAAGATTATAGATTTCTAGTATAGCCTGAAGTTAGAGAATTTGATTCCTTTAGTTCATTTTCTTTTCTCAAGATCACTTGGATATTTGGAATTTTTGTGTGTCAATTCAAATTATAAATTTTTTGTTCTAATTGTGTGGAAAAAATGCCTTTGGTTATTTGATAGGGAATGCATTAAATCTGTAGATTGCTTTGAGTAGTATAGCCATTTTCACAGTATTGATTCTCACAATCCAAGAACATGGTATGTCTCTCCATCTGTTTTGTCATTTTTGAATTTTTTTTTTTTTGATATCTTACATTTTTTGAAGCAAAGATCTTTTTCCTCTTTAGGTAGGTTTATCTCTATATAATTTTAAATTGTTGATGTCATGGTAAATGGGATTATTTCCTTAATTTCTATTTCTGTTCTTTCGTTGTTAGTGTATAGGAATGCAACAGATTTCTATGTAATAATTTTGCATCCTGCAACTTTACCAAAATTATGGTAAGTTCTAGTAACATGTTTAGGATTTTCTATGTATACATATTGTGTCATCTGCAAAAAAAGTGACAGCTTTACTTCTTTTCCAATATAAATTCTTTTTATTTCATTTTCTTCTCTGATTGTCATGGCAAGTCATAATTTTTGACTTTGACGTCAAAAACTATGTTGAATAAAAGTGGTGAGAGTGGACACCCTTGTTGTGTTCCTGGTCTTAGAAGAAATGTTTTCAGATTTTCACCAGTGAGAGTGATGTTTGCTATGGATTTGTCATATATGGCTTTTTTTTTTTTTTTTTT
>SJYV01041061.1:833-18411 GCA_006410875.1 Neotragus pygmaeus | reverse complement strand
GAAGAGGGAGGTGGGGGGGGGTTCAGGATGGGGAACACATGTACACCCATGGCAGATTCATGTCAATGTATGGCAAAACCAATGCAGTATTGTAAAGTAAAATAAATAAATAAATAAACGGGAAAAATTATGTTAAAAATCAATAAAAGTTAACAATAAAGATTTATTATCAGTAGCAAATTGCTTATCACATTTCTCACAAATGAAACTAACCAGTGAATACTAAAACAAAGCAAAACAGAAACCCTTGCTACTTCTTAAGATGTGTGATTTAAAAGTTTTATTTATCTCTAGTGGTAAGAATTTCAAGTTCTAAAACAGACAAATAAGGAAGATATTTGGAAATAAGGCTCTCCACTGGTATATTCTAAAGCGTTCTACACTGGCACCCCCTTAACTGATGATTGCATGATATTTGTTGTGGTTGTTTGGGAATAAATGAATACAAATATATATTTTATGATGCACATACTTATGGGCCTTCTTTCCTAGGTTTAAATCACACATCTCCCATTTACTATTTTTATTATGTGTGCAAATACTTTTTCCTTTCTTAAACTAAATTTTTTCACAAAAGTAATATGAGGATGATGATATCTATCTTATACAGAGTTATTTTGAAGAGTAAATTAAATAACGTAGTGGTACTTGCTTCATAGACTCTCTCTAAATCTGAAGGGTTAAATGGAAGAAATTGTAAGAGCTCAGAAAAAGACAGTAAGCATTGTATATCTATTCCAGTGCGGTAAGCACATAATATTTCTATCTAGGGCCAGAAAGTGTCATTATTCTAGGTTGGGCCAATTTAGACATGAGAATTGACAAGGAACAATTGCAGAACTCAATATAATTAATGCTTAAATGAAATAGTTCTAAGTTAGCTTTTAGTTTAGTTAGATTTTCTAGTAGTTCTCAACCTAAGTTGAATATTAAAATCACATGGAGGTGCTTTTATAAAATGTTCATAAGAGCCAAATCCATGTTGATTAAATCAGAATCCATGGGAACTGGTACCAGAACAATACTATTTTCTTTAAGCTTCCTTGGGTAAATGTTATGTGCAACCAGGATTGAGAGCCACTGCAGTTAAGTAATTCTGCAAAGTTTTCAAAGTTGTTTCTTCACCTAATTTCCCAGTGCTTCCTTTTTTTCAGGTTACCTGATAAAGAATCACATTGAATAACTAGGAATGCAGAGGTTTAGGACTGAATTTCAATAAAATTCTAGCCCTATAAGATCAGAGCTTGAGTTCTATCCTGCCATAATCCTGACACACTGCACACTAGACTTTTGGAGCTATGTGACTTTCCTGGTGCTCCTTGTGCACGTGTAAGAATTCAAACTGTAAGAGAGAGTTCTCAGTTCTCACTGGGTTTCCCTGATGGAGAGAAAGTGACTCTTTGCTTCTCAGTTGTTCTTTTGGGGGCAGTTATGGCATTCTAATCAAACTCTATATAGCACTTGGGCAGCATTGGTCTGGCGTTGTGGCATAGAGTAGCTCTGCTGCTAGATTCTGAATGATGAGGAATATAAGGTCACAACTGTTTTGTTTTGTTTTCTTTTTCTCTCTTTTTTCCTAAACAAGGTGGTTTTTTTTTTTTTTTTTTTTTTTGGTCTGTTGATTAGAATCAGGGAAAATGTAATCTATAGATTTGTTTGTAAGAACATCCAATTCAAATACTATAGTAGATTGAATGAAAAAAGAAAAAAAAAAACCTTACTTCTCCAGCTCTCCCTATATTCATGCCCTTGACAGTTGATTTTGCCCCAATTATCCTCAAGTGATGGAATCTAGTTCTCATTTATTTAGCCTGGGGTGACCTTCTGACTTCCTTTGGTAAACAGACTGAAAGAGGTAAAACAATGTACTAGGCTCTTTTCACATTTCTGTTCTCTATCTTGAAACCCTAACTTTTCATGAGAATACAAACATTAAGAAACCATGTGAAACAGTCCTAGACATGGACCATAGTGACCTGTAAGATTTCTGAAGACCCAAGACCAAAACCAACTGAGATCTCTCAACCATCTCCCTGATCAGTAGAGATGCTTAGCCAATCAGTAGACTAATGAAAACTATTAGTATTATTACTTTTGAATAACTGATACTGTTGAAAAAAAGTAAATGTATTGCTACTGATAAACATTTATCATTTGCTTATTTCCTTAAATAACTGAGATTTGGGATAGTTTGTTACACAGTAATAGTTAACTGATACAAATATATTAACAGTGATTAAAAACTTTTTTATCCAGAAAATTAATACATTCATAGAATAGGAAGTATAAAATCACTGAGATGATTGTTTTATCCCCAATTCTCTCTTCCACTGGTGTTAGAAATGGACATTTGATTTAATTTTGTCTTTATTACTCCTTATTGCTAAAGCTGAAACTCCAGTACTTTGGCCACCTCATGCGAAGAGTTGACTCATTGGAAAAGACTGATGCTGGGAGGGATTGGGGGCAGGAGGAAAAGGGGATGACAGAGGATGAGATGGCTGGATGGCATCACCGACTTGATGGATGTGAGTTTGAGTGAACTCCAGGAGATGGTGATGGACAGGGAGGCCTGACGTGCTGTGATTCATGGGGTTGCAAAGAGTCGGACACGACTGAGCAACTGAACTGAACTGACTGGTGATTCACTTAAAGGAAAGTGATCAGAATTACAAATTAAAATATCTTTACTCATCTGCCTGATCCATTATAACTACTTTAATTTAAAAAATCCATTTTGTGTACCAAGGGATCTCTATAGTACTTGGCACATAATAGGTGCTCAATAGATCCTTGAATGTGTGAATGAGTAAACAGATGCTGTAACAAATATCTGAAAATAGAAAAAGAGATTGATAATGCTCAGAATAAAAGACAAAAGACTTGGGAAGAGTGTGATAACTTCCTGAAAAAAAATTTTTTTTTCAGATTTCCACAGGAAAATTCATGTCAGCTTTTGATAGCAAGGAGTTAACAAGTAGTAAGCTCCTCATTACAAGCAGAAGCTAAGTGATCATCCATTAGCGCTCCTGTGGAATGCTTTCACTGGATTAAAGGTTCAACTTCAAAGAATCTTTCCCACCTGAAGATGCTGAAAATACCAGTACTTTTTAGGAATACCAAAGTTATTAATTCGTGTTTAAATTAAAATGTGTGGAAGACTTCTTGTCTTACTGGTTGCATCATTATGAGAAACAGTCCAATATATTAAACATATTCTGTAGCAGGATAAAGCCCAACAGGCTTTGGCAGACAAATCTGGGCTCAATTTCTGGCTATGTTACTTAAAAATAACAGACAATTTATTTAACCACCCAGAAATTAGTTGTCACATATATAAAATGGGGATGATAGAAATTCCACCTAGGATAAAGGAATATTATTAAATAGATAAAGCATTATTCTCAGCAAATAATAAAAGCTCAGCTAACATTGATACACATTCTACTACTATATGCATTTGATTATTATCATAGCCTGAGAGGGAGATCAAAAAAGTGAGAGATTGGGACATCTATTTTCCAGTTTGGTATGGCTAAATGGCTAAGTCACTACAGTCGTGTCCAACTCTGTGTGACCCCATTGACGGCAGCCCACTAGGCTCCCCTGTCCCTGGGATTCTCCAGACAAGAACACTGGAGTGTGTTGCTATTTCCTTCTTCAATGCATGAAAGTGAAAAGGGAAATCATTCAGTTGTGTCCAACTCTTCGCGACCTCATGGATTGCAGCCTACCAGGCTCTTCCATCCATGGGATTTGCCAGGCAAGAGTACCGGAGTGGGGTGCCATTGCCTTCTCCAAGTTTGGTATAAATTGTATCTATTTATATAAAGCCACTTTTACATGTCTTTGTGAACCTGATTGTATTAATATCAGGTTCCCTTGAATACTTTGGAGTTTATCGTGTCTCTTATGAAAATAAAACTGCTATGAAGATTGTCTGCCACAGTAGGCAGGCAAGTTTTTATGGGAATCTCTTAGTTTCATCAGAGGTGAGTTTGTTTTGCTCATTGATTGTGAGAAAGGGGATTCTCAGCTTATATTTTTTTGGGTTACACAGAATTCTTGTGATAATTTTGGTCAATAGTGACAACTTTTGTATCACCAGAATTAGAGCTCTTGAAGACAAGTGGCTACAGGCACAAGTTCTTGGCCTTTACACACCCTCAATTCTGTGGAAAAATCAAATAGCAAAATATGTCAAGCAGAAATGTGTCTTTACTGAGACACATTATATCCCCCCCTTTTTTTTTCACTTATATCAACTATTCTCTCTATATATAGGCACCATCTCTTATTCCTGCAATATTTCAACTTTATCTTGCCTTCAGCATACTGGCAGGAATTTCCTCAGTTCAGTTCAGTCGCTCAGTTGTGTCTGACTCTTTGCAACCCCATGAATCACAGCATGCCAGGCCTTCCTGTCCATCACCAACTCGTGGAGCCTACACAAACTTATGTCCATTGAGTTGGTGATGCCATCCAACCATCTCATCCTCTGTCATCCCCTTCTCCTTCTGACCTCAACCTTTCCCAGCATCGGGGTCTTTTCAACTGAGTCAGCTTTTCACATCAGGTGGCCAAAGTATTGGAATTTCAGCTTCAGTATCAGTCCTTCCAATGAATATTCAGGACTGATTTCCTTTAGAACTGACTGGTTGGTTCTCCTCACAGTCCAAAGGACTCTCGAGAGTCTTCTCCAATATCACAGTTTGAAATCATCAGTTCTTCTGTGCTCAGCTTTATAGTCCAACTCTCACATCCATACATGACTACTAGAAAAACCATAATCTTGACTAGATGGACCTTTGTTGGCAAAGTAATGTCTCTGATTTTGAAAATGCTGTCTAGATTGGTCATAACTTTACTTCCAAGGAGTAAGTGTCTTTTAATTTCATGGCTGCAGTCACCATCTGCAATAATTTTGGAGCCCAAAAAAGTTATGTCTGTCACCATTTCTTCTGTTTCCCCATGTATTTTCCATGAAGTGATGGAACCGGATGCTATGATCTTAGTTTTTTAAAAAGACTTAAAAGAATACAGATTTCCAATATACTAGGAGGATTTACTGAGACCTAATTCCTCAAGACTATAGACCATGGGTCTATCAGAGATGGAAGGGACCTGAGAGATTTTCTTCAGGAGCATTGAGTTATGCAGGAAGATGGTAGAATGTGATACAAGATGAGTGATGTAGATAACAGAAGAACGTATATCTTGCCAAGTAGCATTCAACACACTTATTTAAAAACCATGATAAAGCCAAGTAAAATCCTTCTAAAGTCTAGATTATGCTTTCTTGGCCTTGACTTGTGATCTCACAAAGCCCAAATGAAACTATCTCTAATATTGCAATCCTGGAATCTCTGACAAGTAGTGTTAAGATAACTTGGGACTATAGGACAGTTGGAATCCCTTCAAAGACTCCTANTTCTAAAGTCTAGATTATGCTTTCTTGGCCTTGACTTGTGATCTCACAAAGCCCAAATGAAACTATCTCTAATATTGCAATCCTGGAATCTCTGACAAGTAGTGTTAAGATAACTTGGGACTATAGGACAGTTGGAATCCCTTCAAAGACTCCTAAAGATTTTATCAATAAACCTGGAAATTACACCCTGTGGATTATCTTGGATATCATCTCAGTTAAATTATTCCTAAAGACATTGTTTCTAAGAGACTTCCAAAAGACCCCTTTATTTCTACTTCTAAATTCATTGCTAGCTCTTGCCACTCCACACAGATGGATTGCATTTATTCATCTGAATTGCAGAGCTGTAATGTGATATTCTACAGAGAGGTGACTGATGTCAGCTAGGTCTCCAGCTTCTCCTTTCAGAACTATGCCCCTTGGAGCTCTAATTTGAGAACTATCAGGGACTTAATGCCCACTGATGCTTAGATGAACTATCCTTCGACCTCTCTGAGCTCTGATTAGCCTTCCTCTGTGAATGTGTAGGAGTTGTCAGAAGAGGAGATTAAGGATTAAGCAATCGTTTTAATTTTCTTTTGGTAAGACAGTAGTCAGAGCTTTTGTCTTCTATCATTCATAAATGCACACTATTATTTGCAATTTTTTAAGGAATCTCCACACTGTTTTCCATAGTGGCTGTACTAGTTTGCATTCCCACCAACAGTGTAAGAGGGTTCCCTTTTCTCCACACCCTCTCCAGGATTTATTGCTTGTAGACTTTTGGATCACAGCCATTCTGACTGGTGTGAAATGGTACCTNGGGAACCGTCTGAGACTGGCCCTAGGTTTCATGCACTTCCCCGTTCTAAGCCACTCAGGCTCGGTGCTCAGGAAGCCCTCAGAGGTGCAGATTTGGTTGGGCCTGCGTTTTGTGCCCTTCCCAGATCCGAGTAGCTCAGGAGTTTGGCGAGTGCAATCGTTGCATCTTATGGCCTTTCCGTGCTGCTCAGTTCTCTGGGTGTACTGCTGGCATTCCTTCTCAGGCGGATGATGACTGCCCAGAACTCCCAGAAGTCTTAGTTAGCAAAAAAACTGCTTTCAATTTGGTAGGTAATGTTTCTCTTGGGCTGCAATTGCCCCTTTCCAGCCCTTAAGGCTCTGGCTGCCTATCACCAGAGGGGGATGGTCTGCAACCGTCTGTTTCTGATCCATCCTTTGTTCTGTGCATGGTCCTGGCGGTGTCTTATGTTCGAGCATTTCGCGTGGTAGCTATTCCACAGTCTTGTTTGTTAGCCCAAGTTATTACGCTTTGGCCACGCACGGGGCATTCTGGCCCAATTCTCCAAAAAGCTCTGCAGCCCGCACCTCCTGCGGCCTGATTCTTAGAAAGCACTGCCGCTTGCGCCTCCCGCTCCTCCCTGCCCAACCCCCACTTGCTAGTGGTGGNCCCTTAAGGCTCTGGCTGCCTATCACCAGAGGGGGATGGTCTGCAACCGTCTGTTTCTGATCCATCCTTTGTTCTGTGCATGGTCCTGGCGGTGTCTTATGTTCGAGCATTTCGCGTGGTAGCTATTCCACAGTCTTGTTTGTTAGCCCAAGTTATTACGCTTTGGCCACGCACGGGGCATTCTGGCCCAATTCTCCAAAAAGCTCTGCAGCCCGCACCTCCTGCGGCCTGATTCTTAGAAAGCACTGCCGCTTGCGCCTCCCGCTCCTCCCTGCCCAACCCCCACTTGCTAGTGGTGGATGCAGGCGTCCGTGCTGCTTTCCCACTGGGGGATTACTGTTGAGCTCGTAATCTGTTGGTTTTAATTATTTATCTACTTTTCCTTCCTGTTATGTTTCCCTCTGTACTTCCAAGGCTTGCATCATACTCGGCTGTGAGAATGGTTCCTGGTGTTTGGAAACCTCTCTTTTTAAGATTCTCTTCCCAGGAGGAAATCGCTTCCCTTCCCGGGATGGAGCTCCCTCCCTACCTTCTTTGACTCTTTTTTTGTCTTTTATATTTTTCCTACCTGTTTTTGAAGCCAATGATCTGCTTTGCTGGTTGCCTGATGTCCTCTGCCAGCATTCAGAACCTGTTTTGTATAATTTACTCAGCATTAAATTGTTCTTTTGATGAATTTGTGGGGGAGAAAGTGGTCTCCCATCCTATTCCTCTGCCATCTTGGAACCGCCCCTACAATTATTTTAATATATTATATCTATCAATATATTGTGTATCACCTGTCTACCTCCTTGGAAGAAAATAGTCTATATACACTAGGGACAAAATTGCCAATGCAGAAATATAATGCTGTTGATAGCTGCACTAAGCCCAATTATACAGAGTTTATAACAAATGTGTATTTATAATACAATGTGAAATATTCATATCATGAAAATAGTATGCAGTTACTAAAATTATGTTTTCTAATATTTAATGACATGGGGAAATTCTCACAGGATTGAAAAGGTCCCAGTGCTAAAATGCATGGCGGCTAGCAGAACCCAAACCTAGTGTTATTATCAAAGACTGTTGTGGGGAAACAAACAAAGAATGTGGAGAAATTAACAAAATGGTGTCTGTCAGGCTCTCTACCCCACTTTTTCATGCCTTATCATGCTGTGTTCTGTAAACAATGAGTTTGCATGGTTATGTTACAGCTGAGGTCACTTGTAGCACTGCACATGTTCATCACGTTGTACCAGCTTGGTCATGATCTAATTTGTTTGTACAAAACAAGTATGTAACTCTTAACTGAGGACACCCGGTTGCCGTTTCCCAGAGAGAATAAACATGTCTACAGTTCTTACAGCTCCTCAAGTTTTCTTCCAGATTCCCCACATGTGCCTTATCTACCCTGGGTTCAGTAAGCAGTATGAGAAGCAAGGCAATTGGCAAAGTCAGCAGGATACCCAGTAGGTAGAGGAGCCTGAGGCTTCAATTGAATGAGGAAGCCAGTGGCTACCACATAGTATGTGGTACCCAGAGGCTATGGTTCTCTTCACCTGGGCCCCCTTGGAAGACTAGGAGGTGATAGATGGATCACTGGATAGTACTGAAGATGTGTTAAAGGCAGTGAATTCTTGATTGCTGGACAAAGTGGTGCATACTGCTGCTGGCAACGTGGGTGGATTTTGTTGACTTTCTTGAAGGCAAATATGGATGGTGCTCTCTGTGATGCTGCATAAGTGCGTGAACTTCAGAGATATCTGAGGATCTGGAGCAACAAATACGCATGCTTGAGCAAGAGCTGCATTGCTTTGACGAACATGGAGCATCATATTATGAGATATTGAGAGCTGATGATGAGTATTGTGAGCCCGCAGATTGTCGCTTATCAGCGACCTCTTGTGCAGCAGAAAATGAAGCATGAGCAGCCTATGGCCTGGGGTGCAGGGAGCATCCACAAGGGGCCCCCAATATGACTGAGTTCATGACATATCGACCATATACTCATGCGGATTTAGTCAACTTGGGTCAGCTGTTTTGGCAAACGCACAGGGAACCCTTGGCAGCATGGGTTTTGTGACTTTGGGACACAGAGGTGGATGGTATCCTTTGTTCTGGGGATGAGGTAGAATGGCTAGCATCTCTAGCCATGCACCCATTGTGGAGACAAAGATTGAAGAATACTTGGCAGATCATGCAGGGTGCCCCTAACTAAACACATTAACTGATGGAATGGATTAATGCTGCATCTGCACTGTGTAGGCAAATGTGGGAGAGCTCTGGCATACTATGAGTAAATGGCATACCTATGTGGAGTTGACCCAGGTAATGAAAGAGCTGGGCATGAGACAGGTGATGTTCAAACTAAATATCCAAGGCCCAGATGATGAGCATGTTACTGAAGGTGTGCAAGACCATTTTGAACAACGCTCCATCTACCTATTTTGGATCCCTGCCTGTTATTCTTGTGTTTTATATGGGAAGCCCTATCTATGAGGTAACCTTGATGATGGCTAGCTTGGGAGAAGCAGAGGGGTGGTAGCAGGCCAAAGGTGTTAGGAATGTGAAGACCCCGAAGAGGGGCCAAGCTGGTAAAGGCCCCACCTGGGCGACACAAGTGCAAATATGGGCCGATTTGCTGGCAGCGGGAGTTGACAAAAATAAAATTGATAAACAACCCAATGCTATACTCTTACAGCTATGGAAGCAACTGAGTCCAGAAAAACAGTTTACCAGGTATGAGAATTACCCACAGCATGACATATGGACAGTTCAATTAGGGAACTTTATGCCATTCAGAGATGGTCCTGCCAATGCTTTGTTTTGCTTTGAATAGGGCTCAGGCCAAGGTGCCTGCCCCGAGAGCCCATGCAAGGACAAGAGACCCCATGTAGAACTTGCAATCACTGGTCACTGGCTAATGTACAAAGAGTAATGACCCTGGCTGATTTTGGTGCAGAATTCAGCCTAATTTATGACAAACAAGAACAATTCCCTGGTCCTAGTGCACACACTGATGGCTACGGTGACCATATTGCAAAAGCTGTGCCCTTACCTTTAGAAATTGAGCAAGTTATTGTGTGAATGTACACTGTGTGTGTGTCCTCAATCCCAATTACTTTATTTTGGGGATATTCTTCAAGGCTTAATGCTACAGACCTTTGGGAGGAATTCCATCTCCAAGTGCCTGTGGTGAAGGCCATTGTGTGGGCATATGCAAAGCATCCCTCAAAGGTATTACCAACACCCTGGAGGGTAGTGATTATGAGAAAATATCATCTACCTGGTGACCATGACCATGCTACCATTGCCGAGCTGGTGAAAGTGGAAATTGTACTGCTTGCACAGAGTCCAATTAATTCCCCTGTGTGGCCCATTTGAAAGCTTGATGGCTCATTATGGATGACTGTGAACTATAGAGAGCTAAATAAAGTGCCACCTATGCATGTTGCCATGCTTTTGATCCATAACTTGATGGACAAATTGACCACAGGGCTAGGCACTTATCACTGTGTGGTGGACTTAGCTAATGCCTTTTTCTCCATAGCTATAGCTGCTGAGACTCAAGATCAATTTGCATTCACTTGGGAGTGATGTCAGTGGACATTTCAGATCTTTCCTTAAGGGTATCTACATAGCCCAATATGTCATGAGCTGGTTGCAAGAGACTTGGGAAAATGAAAATGCCCTACATCGGTTAAATAATTTCATTATAATGATGATGTGTTACTAACCTCTGATTCTTTTGCAGATTCAGTACAGTGCACTAGAGTTTATAAAGGATTTGGAATCATGTGGGTGGGCTGTGAATGCCACAAAATTCCAAGGGCCTGGGTTATCTGTCAAGTTCTTAGGATTTGTCTGGTCTGGTAAGACAAAAGTTATACCAGAAGTGGTGGTTGATAAAATATAATTGCTCCTGTAACCTATAGCTGTGGTTCAGTTACAAACCTATATAGGCCTTTTGGGCTATTGGAGGACATTTGTACCTCACCTGGCCCTACTGGCATGTCCCTTATACTTTCTGATAAAGAAAGAAATCACCTGGGAATGGTCAGATACTGTGGAACAGACATTCCAAGCCACTAAGCAAGCAGTCCAGCAGGCCCAGGTATTGCAAGTTGTGTATACAACTAAGCCATTTGAGTTAGATGTACGTGTTTCCCAGGAAGGGTTTGGATGGGACTTGTGGCAATGACAAGAGCCACTGCATTCTCCTTTGGGATTTTGGTCCTAATTTTGGAAAGGGACAGAAACAAGGTACTCCTTGGTAGAGAAGCAGTTAGCAGCTGTGTATGCCACTTTGTTGTCCACAGAGGCTATCATAAGGAAGGCCTGGGAGCTTGTCAAAGCAATATGTCCTAGAGTGGGCTGGCTACACTACTGGGTATAGTAGTGGAGTAGACTCTCCCAAGACACGAGAGTCACAAACCCTGAACTTGGGAAGTGGGGAGCATCCCTAGAACAAAGGAGCTCCTTATCTGCCATTTCATTGTCAAAAGAGTTGAAGCATAGTCTAGGATCTGTTACATTTACAGTGGAAATATTGGGAGACACCCCAACAATGACAGAGCTAGAACCCTCTCCATTTAGAGAAGGTAAACCCCCAATAGATGCCCAAGCCTGATAAACTGATGGATCTGTTACATCCACTCCTCCAGGACTGCCATTGCTATCCACCCTGCCACAGGCACCATGTGGTTTGACACCGGAGTCGGTTAAAGCAGCTAGTTGGCTGAGTTATGTGCTGTCTGGAGAGTGGCTAAGAATGAAGCAGTGCCTCTCACTATCTGTACTATAGTTGTGCAGTTTACAAAGGCCTAACCCTGTGGATTACTATCTGGAATACACAGCAGTGGCTAGTAGGCCACAGACCCCTGTGGGGATAAGCCATCTGACAAGACTTATGGGACTTCAGACATGAAAAAGACATAACAGTAGTACATGTAACTGGGCATCTGCCTATGAGGAGCCTGGGGAATGATGAAGCACATATGCTAGTATGTGTCCAGTGGGTGGAGCAAGCCCCTCCTAACGAGGTAGCAGCTTGGCTCCACTGGTGCCTGCATCATGCAAGAACAAAAACCATATGGGTAGTTGCCAAAAGATGTGATCGTCCTGTTTCCTAGAGGGAGATAACAGATGCCTATCATGACTTCTTCACATGTGCCCAGGAGGATTTCTGTCCCCACAGTCTGGCAGACACTGATGGGCACATGGTAAGAAGAAGGGTTCTTCTGACTCAATGGCAAGTAGACTTTATAGGGCCTTTGACAACATCAAATAATGCTAGCTTTGCTCTGTGTAGACACAACTACAGGCTTGCTGGTTTCTTGGCCATGAAAGGCCACTGATCAGCACTGTACACTTAAGGCACTTGACTGCCTATGGCCCTGTACAGCCATTCTCTAATCACAGAAACTGACCAAGGTACACATTTCACCAGAGAGGAGGTCTGGAAAAGGGCACATAGACTAGGAATACAGTGAATATTTCATGTCATGTGCCATCCACAGGCAGCAGGTATGATTGAGTGATATCATAGCTTGCTGAAGTGAGGTCTACAGATGTCTATCGATACCCCCTCTTTGAAGGGATGAACCCAATGCCTATGGGTGGTTTTGCAGGTCCTTAATGAGAAACCTCTCAGGAGTGGTTTTGCCCTTGTGGAGGCTCTTCTGCATCCTGTTGTGACACCTATACAACTGCAAGTGACAACAGCAGATGTTCTGTTAAAGCCTGGATGTGGAACCCAAGGTAATATCCTGTTGCCAGCTGCAACTGGGATTTCACAGGGACAAACAGTGGGCTGGACCTGGTCATGGAGTATAAAGGCACCACACATGCAGTGGGTAGCTTTCCTAGCCCCATGTGGACAAAGGCTACAACATGAGTTCCAGGTTGTATACTGGGTGACAAGCATCTGGCCCTGTCATGTGTGAGTTAGAAGGCTGGAATTTCAAAGATCCACCTTGGTGCTGAAAGGTGCATTCATCCCTGTGGCCCATCATGAGTTCCCTTGTTATTAGGCAAACAAGGTGTGGTATATAAAACCAGGTAAACCTCCAGTGCCAGGGACTGTTCTCTCCCAAGACACAAAGCTTGCATGTGTTCTGTTAGATGGAAAGGGATTACCTGTGCTGGTGCCTCTTTGTCTTTCTGCTTGTCGGTGTATCGTGACCAATATGTCTGGGCACACACCTATGCCACAGTACAAAATGTGTTGGCATGTTGGGTCTGCAATGAGATCCTGTTATAATTGCCATGGATCTCCCCTGGGGCATTCAACCTATGACTGTGACTAACTGGACCTGGAAACATAGCACTTTTTGGTTGGAGCAGAACATGGCTGAATGGAATGAAACAAAGCACCTGATCATGCAAGACATATGCTTTGCCCCCAGGGAGAACATGTATTCCTGTTTTCCAGCTGTTAGTGTTGAATTATGGGACATTGCACCCCTTTGAGTGGAAAAAAGGAATGATCCTGAGCCTGTGGGGTGGACATCCCTATCTCTGTGTGTTAATGTTAGCATTGACCTGGGCTATGGAGAGGCCAATAGTGTAACCCTTGTCCCTCATGGCACTCCGTGAGTATGTCAGTCTTACAGATGGCTATACTTACATGGAATTGGACAGGACAGTGCACATGGGGCCAGCTCTACCTGCCTGCCACTCTCCCATGCAGAACTGTCAATTGAAACACAGTTCATGTGTGATACAGAGTGAAATAGACTCACTGGTGGTACTACCCCTTGGCCCTGTTTTTGTACCAATGAGCAGCTATAGTTACTGAGGCACAAATTACTGCCCTTGCTTTGAATACTGCCTGTGCTTTGAATTATACACACCAAGCGTTAACCCTATTAGGCTTATGTGGCACATAAGGCAAACAGTTTTGCATAATTGAATGGCCCTTAATTTGTTAACTTTCACATAAGGAGCCGTGTGTGCATTACTGGTTACAGAATGTTGTGTGTATATATCAGATGATCATTAAAAAAAAAAAAAATTACTGTAGCATTACAGCACATGACACAAGAAATGGCATACAATGGCTTACTGGAGACCCTGTGCAGGAATGGTAGGCAAGTCTGTCCAGTACCTTGCTTTGGGTTTTGCTCTTTATTGGAGTATAGCTTGCACACTCTAGTTTGTTTTTGCGTACTCTACTGTTGTTGTGGTATGTAGATGTAAGTGGTGGCAGTATGTGCTAGGAAGATGTTGCAGAAGGCAGAACCTATGTGTTCTGTGGGACAAGAGACCCTGACAGAATGGAATTTTGGGAAATGAAAAAAGGATGTGGAGAAATTAACAAAATATTGTCAGTAAGGCTCTCTCCCCACCGAATTCCTCATGCCTTATCACACTTTGTTCTGTAAACAATGACTTTGCAGACTTTACATGGTTATGTAACACCTGAGATCACTTGTAGCACTGAGCATGTGCATCACATTATATCCCCTTGGCCAGGAGTCACTCTCGTTCTGTACAAGTATGTAAGTCTTACCTGAGGATCCCTGGTTGCTGTTGCCCAGAGAGAATGAACATGTCTGCAGTTCCTGTGGCTCCTTGAGTTTTCTTCCAGCTTCCCTGCTTGTGCCTTGTCTACCCTGGGTTCAGATTACCCTAGTAAACTATATTACTATGTTATTACTACTGTAGTAAGCTATATTTTTTAAGCTTGGCCAACAGTCTCCTTTCTTTATGTACTGGTACACGTTGCTTCAATTAATAAGTGTATTCCTGGTGATATATATGTGTCTCTGTGTTGTAGACTATCCTACAAGAATAGAATTATCTCCAGTTGAGTACCTGTTCTGTGCCCAATACTGTGCTAGGTATTTTCCAATCATAGTTTCACTGAATCTATACAACATGTCAAAAATTAGGCATAATGTTTCATATTTTACAGGTGAGAAAACTGAGACTCAAGGAACTTAAATTATTTGCTCAAGGATGTTTATACAGTTCAAGAGTGGCAGAGCTGAATCTCAAATTCATCTGATTCTTACCACAATCAGTGCTTCTTCCATTTTGTACATTTGGCCTAATTTTTCCATCTAACTTCTGAACCTTGGTTTCTTTATATTTAATATGAAGAGAAGATAAGATAAAAACAAAGAACTCTTTCAGTTCTGACGTTTTATGAACTTGCAAATACAACTAGTCTCATAGATCTGTTATGAGAATCCTGTACCTTTAAAAAGGAGAAAAGTATGATACAAAGTTAAGGTGTTATTAAGTCAAATCTTATTTTCCCATCAACTCACATTAAAATTTCAGAGCTGCTTTATCATTACAGCTGACAAGTCTTAACAGACAGTTGCTCCTAAAGTTTTACTCTAGGTTTCTCAGGTTCCAGATAACCTGAGGCTCTGTGTGTGGGGATATGTGTGTATTGAGATGTAAGGGACTTTAGATAATTGAACAAACTTTTAGTAATGAAAATAGTCAATGGCAAAGCTAATAGAGTATTGTAAAGTAAAATTTAAAAATAAATTGATTAAAAAAAAGAAAATAGTCAGCATCTAATTTTCATATATGACTTGTTTTTGTAGTTTTAGTCATTTTTCCTAATAGGGCCTGCTTGAAGTGGCATGGAGTACAATTGGAGAAATCAACCTGAAGTAAATGAAATGTTTTCATTCTGTCAAGATTCTTTAAGATGTCTTTAAATGATTATAATTGACTTAGTACTATAAGGAATTTTGAAGAAGGAAATGGCAACCCACTCATGTATTCTTGCCTGGGAAATCCCATGGACAGAGGAGACTGGTAGGCAACAGTCCATGGGATTGCAAGAGTGGGACAGGACTGAGTGACTGAACCACCAGATAATAGGAATCTACATTCATTTTGTGTTTCTGTCTGCAATATGAAGCAGATTTTTAAGAGTTAATTAAAAAGAAATATTCTTTTCATAGCTATTTCCTACTCTCTCCCAAATTAGCCTAACCACAATGTTAACCAAATATCATAATATTAAAACCTTCCATTACTGAATTTCTTGTCCTAATTGGGCACAGAATGCTTTCTTGCCTGTACAGATAGCTTACACATGCAATTTCCAATTCAGCAGGTGTAAATAAAAGAATATATACAAAAATATAAGCAGAGTCTTCTGCATTATGGGCTGCATTTTCTGTTCTTTAAAAAATATACATTTAAGCATATACAATATATAATTACTTATATATGTAAATTGTATATTTGCATTATATATAAGTATATTAATATATGAATATATGTGTATATATTCCATGTGTTTGGAGTAATCATATTTTATATTTTTGGAGGAGGGGCAAGGGTGCTTTAATGGATAATCTGTAAAAATCACTTTTATCTGATCATATATTTAAATAATATAACAATGTTTATTTTGACAGAATTTTGAAAGGCCAAAGAAGCATCCTGACAAGAAGTTTCAACAAGGGCAATTGGAAATAAGTAGCTTCTAAAATAAATAGCAGTTCAAAAGATAGGCTTGCTGTAGCACATGTTCTTTGCTAAATTGATATGTACTTGATTAGTGATATTTTGGATGCATTTATATTGTGTATTGTAATGATGTCATCTTCTGTTTATGTTTTTAATCAGTAACTTTATAATTTTACACAATCTATAATATGCTTTTTTTTTAATTTTACCGTGCTTTAGTCTGCTGCTAGAAACAATTTAAATAGCTTAAAATAGATAGATTTAGGAGTAAATAGTTATATATTCGAAGAAGTAAATACAATTGATTGAGACATGTTTAGGATTTAGGATGATATACTTTTCTAACCTATTGATCCATATTGACCATATATTTTTTAAGCGATGGGCTGTCTTCACAAAAGCCTATGTTTCTATTATATGGATTTTTTTTTCTGCTAACATCTGAAAATTTGTGTTTTTTATATAAAATTTATTAACATTTGTCTTGAGGGACAAGAATGGAAGTTCCCTTTTTGGCCATTGTGTAAACTGAATTAATTTTGATTCACAAAATTAAAACGTTGTCAAATGAGAGGTCTTTGTTCAAATTCATATTAAAAGCATTCAACACATTCAGAACTATAGGGTCTTTGGTCAGTAATATCAACTGAGGGTAAACATGGCCAAACTGAATTCCTTGGGAAACATGTCAGAAATGAAACATTTGTGTATTGGCAAGGCACTACTGTTAATCTCACCACAAGTCATCAGAGGGACTTTCATGGCTCTGATCCAGAAAAAGTCACTTTGACCTACCAAAATAGTAAATAAAAAGTAGAAAAAATAAAAGTGTTTAACATACCTGGCTATTTGCAGTTATTTAAATTCATTTTTCCATTTGTCTTAATTGTATATACAATTATTTGAAATAATAAATTCGGAGAACAGCACTATAGAAAGTAAGAGTTGTGTTTGGTTTATATGGCTATCTTTAGATTAGCTACATAGTACATAGCTTATGTTTTAGTTTCTCTCATAGCTAAATAGTGTAGCTGTCCTTTTGCAATGAGTGCAGTACATTTAAGAAGTCTGGAAACAACAAAGGTTTCCATAGCTATGTTGTGTTAATCATGATGATACCATAATTCTATTACCAGCACATTCTTAACTGTAGTAGTTGTATTAAAAATTGAACTATAAGTTTAAAAAGTAAATGGAAAAAAACTACACCAAAAAAAAACATTATCATGATTTTTATTTGTTTCATAATTAACTACTTTAAAAAATAATTGATTCTTTTTAAGAGTGGA
>SJYV01041058.1:0-17317 GCA_006410875.1 Neotragus pygmaeus | reverse complement strand
TATCAAGAGGCTGAAAGCCTCAAGCTTTTTAAATACATGATTGGTCTTCATGGTATACTCATCCCCCTTCCTTAGACATCTTTGCATAAACTCACATGTGGTCTAAGAGGCCCACCATGAATAACAAAGATACTCCTGTCACTCAGGAAATTTCAGAGCTTAGAAGCTGTCTGCCAGGAATCAGAGAAACAGAACAGCCAAAGTCTTCATTATACAGCAGCGTTTTAGAGTTTGCTATTAGAAAATGGCCTTGATCGTGAACTACATAGGTATACTGCCTGAATCTGAATGCTCCTAGTCCTTGAGTAAGCTATCAGTATTGGAAGAGCAACAGCTACAAAATCTGACAGCAATTAAAACTATGTTGAAATTTTCTGGGAAAGTCTATAAGTACCTAGTAGACATGAAGAGATATGTCTTCACGTGTATATGAAACAAAAATATAAAAATAAAAATAACTGTGAATTGCAGTTACATAAACTTACCTGAATACTTCATTGTGAACATTTTAATTGCCCAGGGTTGATTCATAACCTTTCATACACCAAATATAAGAATTTTACAGGTAAAATAGTTGATTATAGGAGTTTGGGTATATACATGGTAGTTTAGTTTCCCCAGCTTTTCAAGTTATCTATTCTTAATATATAATTTCAAAAGAATATTCTATTCATTTTGAAACTTTTTTACAGTGACCTTTTTCAGTATTTTCAAATCCATAAGGACCATAGTAGATAAACTTCTAGCTAAATGTTCTCATTTGCAATTGCAGTCATGTGCATATAACACGCATTTAAGCAGGATAGATTTTTCAGGTCACTTTTGAGATTAATCTAGATGTTTCCAATGGAGTGCCAGCAGAGCTCATTCACACAGCTGTAAATCAGAACCAACCAATATGTTCCACGTGCTTTCAAAATGAATTCTTTAATCTATCAACAGTGCACCTTTCAACAGCACAATGTCATAATTGGGAAAGTTGTTGAAAGCTACTTTATCTGCACATTCATAATTCAAATGAATGAGGTGACTGGATGTATCTCAAAGGTCCTCTGGTTGCCTGCTAATTGTGTATTCATTTCAATCTGAAAGCAGCCATCAGAACAGATATAGACAGAAAAACTACAGTCAAAATTCAGGAGTTTGATTTTTTCATGTGTCATATTCTGTGTTGAGCTTCCAAGTTTTAACACCCTCATTGTGAAGTCATTTATTTTATTCCAGCATTCTCGGGAACCATAAATTGCTTCAAGATGCCAGCAGTTTATTTAGCCTTAAAACGCTTCAGATGTTTCTGTCTTTCTATCCCCCATGATCGTTTGGTGTTAATTGCCCTCAAAAATGATCCTAGTAGAGAAGGCAGAGGAATGCTTATCCGGCAGTTCACAAGTAGCATTAAGGATTTTAATTGTACGAGATAAACATGACAGGCAATTATTGAATGTTGTTACACATTAGAAAATTAAAATGGAATGCTAAGCATTATACTCTTTCGCAGTTGTGTCTTTATCTTAGTGCCTAATTTGTATCTTTCAGCAATTTAATAGATTGAGTTTTATTGGAGAGACATTTTCTGGAATACTCTATTGGAAGATCAAACATAAAAATTTTATATCTGCTNTGTGTCTTTATCTTAGTGCCTAATTTGTATCTTTCAGCAATTTAATAGATTGAGTTTTATTGGAGAGACATTTTCTGGAATACTCTATTGGAAGATCAAACATAAAAATTTTATATCTGCTTACTTAATAATACAATGTGAATCAAACTGAAGTCAGACATGACATAGTTCACCAATGTCGTCGTACTTCAGCAGATAAAATGGAAAGAATTTCCATTTATCTGTTACTCTGAAGTAGTGACATAAAAATCATGTGAGTCTACTGTCAGATATAATTACCGAATGACAAAAGGTTAGAGGTTTGTTTTTGCAGTTATTTTGATATTTTGCAAGCCAGGAAAGGTGGCACTAGAGGTAAAGAATCTGCTTGCCAGTGCAGATGACGTAAGAGATGCGGGTTCGATTCCTGGGTCAGGATGATCCCCTGGAGGAGGGCATGGCAACCCACTCCAGGGTTCTTGCCTGGAGAATCCCATGGACAGAGAATCCTGGCAGGCTGCAGTTCATAGGGTTGCAAAAAGTCAGATACAACTTAGCACGCACACACGCACAAGGTAGGAAATGAAATTCTAGAAATATTTCAGTAATTTATTATATATGAGATACTAGCGTTCTTTTACTAAAGCGGTTTTGATAATATTTGGAAATGGTTGGGTTTTTGTTAATTGTCTTTTATAAACATTAAATAATTTGGTTACTGATGACATGGATTTGTAAGTGACTTTAGACATTTTTAGCTTGACTCAAAATGAATTATATACCTCAATATAAGAACTAAATCTATAAAACTCTTGGGAAAAAAATGGGTGTTTTTGACCTTTATGACCTTGGATTAGATAATTGTTTCCTAGATAGGACATCAAAGCACAGCAATAAAAATAGACAAATTGGACTTCATTACCACTTAAACTTTTGTTCTTCAAAGGACACTGAAATAAAAGAGAAAATAAGGAAAATGCTCCCATTTCTCAGGACAAATCTGTAGACTCTTAAATTAATTGACAGTGTGATGTGATGGAATGAGTGCTAGACTAGGCTCAGATCCTAGCTTCATCTATGACTGTGTGACCTTGCCCTTGTCAATTCTCTCTCTGTATTTGTTTTCTTATCTGTCCAGTAGAGCACCAGTACATGCCCACTACATTTATGCTATTTTCAAGAGAGTCAAAGGAATAGGGTATGTGAAGGTGCTTTGAAATTGACAGCACTATAATAATATGAGGCATTATTTATTTAACATCCTTCATTTTTCTTCATCAGATTTGATTTTCAATGAAAGTGAAACATAAGGTGCTAAGTTAAATGGTTCCTTTTGAATATCGATTGAGAGGGTCTGGCTTTCTTCTTGAGGAAGAATGTTGCATGGACTCAGACACTTGAACTTATGTGACATTAGCAGATAGGGTTTTATAGAGAACTGTTATAATTTTTTTAATGTAATATTCCAGCAGCATGAGAATGACATGGCAGCAGACAGGTTATTGTCAATTAAACACGAGCTGTCAGAAAGTCAGAAATGTTGAAATATGGTGAGCATGAATCCTAAGCAGATTATATGGCAGCTGCTTAGCTGTTATTTTAACAGAGTCGCTGTGTTATGTGTCATTTTCCTGCAGGATTTAATTTGAGTCCCTAATGACAGAGACACTTCTACATTTGCATGTTGCTGCCAAGTCCTTCTAAACGGGCTGGAATGGTGGGTGGTAATAGCCGAGTGACATGTGGAGGAGACAGCTCTTGTCTCATTTTTGTCCACTCAGGTTACATTGAAGAGGCCTGCATCATCCCCTGCCCCTCAGACTGCAAGCTCAGTGAGTGGTCCAATTGGTCGCGCTGCAGCAAGTCCTGTGGGAGCGGTGTGAAGGTTCGGTCTAAATGGCTGCGTGAAAAACCCTATAATGGAGGGAGGCCATGCCCCAAACTGGACCATGTCAACCAGGTATCTTCTGCTCTTGGGAATATTGTAAAATATTTCTTAGATGCACATTGATCTCTTTTTCTTAAAATCCAAAATAGAGAATAAATAATAACCCCTGAATAAGATATTTGACCCACTTTATCTTTACAATGCCTGAGTAAATTATTAAAATTACAAGTCAGATGGATGATCTCTGTATTCTCAAGAGTTTTAATATACTATATGTGTATATATGTGCATATTAATATAATGGAAATAAAAAATGAAATCTACCTTTGAAATACTGTCAAGGTATTTAATCTGTTGTTATACAATAATTTGAGTGTTGGGAGCAAGATTGTCTTATCTGATAAATCCATTAGACTCAGAAAAAAAAAATCTCAATTGCCAACCAAACAAATTAAAATCAAGGAAGGTATGTAGGGTGTGGGTCAAAAATGGGGAAATATATTCTGTTGATATGAAATATGATAAGATGAAAGAGATATGAAGATGGTGTCAAAGTAACTCTGTGTTATCTATCAATTTGGTGATTGGCCTTTTCAGTATAATTTGGAACTTTCTTTGACTTTGAATACACACTTTGTTAGCAGCTATTCATAGTTATCACTTGTGTTCCATTGGAAATAAAGAGTGAAATATCTAATAGGGGGAACTGTTTAATATAAGATTGCTAGTTTAATGTAACATAAGATTCATCAGACAGTTATTGCCATGTTTGGCCTAAATGAGGATTAACAAAGAGTGAATTTCACACTAGATATGAAGATATGTGTGTAGATATTAAGATGCATGTTTAAGTCACAAAAGAACAAAGTTATATGTATGAACCAAATTTAAATATGTAGGTATGTTTCATACACACATAGACTGTCTGATTTTAATCTTCAAATACACTGCTCACCCATATACATTTGCCTTCCCAAAATAACCTTTATCACAATAAAATTATAGAGAAATAAAAATAAATTTTGAATAAAGCAATTAAGGGCTAGGAAAGTGGAGAATTAAATTGCATAAAGTCTTCTAAAAGAATGTTGATTTTTCCCAAGTAAAATTGCTAAACTTGCCTTTAAATAAATGCAACTAAAGGTGACTAATATACTGCACTGCTGCCACCTACTGGTAATCGAGTGTCCCTACCCCAGTAACGATTTCTAAAGAAGAAAATGCAGTACCCTGATGAAATAGAATAACTAAAATGTGATACTGGGCTTCCCTGGTGGCTCAGAGGTTAAAGCGGCTGCCTCCAATGTGGGAGACCTGGCTTCAATCCCTGGATCGGGAAGATCCCCTGGAGAAGGAAATGGCAACTCACTCCAGTATCCTTGCCTGGAGAATCCCATGGACNATTTTAACAGAGTCGCTGTGTTATGTGTCATTTTCCTGCAGGATTTAATTTGAGTCCCTAATGACAGAGACACTTCTACATTTGCATGTTGCTGCCAAGTCCTTCTAAACGGGCTGGAATGGTGGGTGGTAATAGCCGAGTGACATGTGGAGGAGACAGCTCTTGTCTCATTTTTGTCCACTCAGGTTACATTGAAGAGGCCTGCATCATCCCCTGCCCCTCAGACTGCAAGCTCAGTGAGTGGTCCAATTGGTCGCGCTGCAGCAAGTCCTGTGGGAGCGGTGTGAAGGTTCGGTCTAAATGGCTGCGTGAAAAACCCTATAATGGAGGGAGGCCATGCCCCAAACTGGACCATGTCAACCAGGTATCTTCTGCTCTTGGGAATATTGTAAAATATTTCTTAGATGCACATTGATCTCTTTTTCTTAAAATCCAAAATAGAGAATAAATAATAACCCCTGAATAAGATATTTGACCCACTTTATCTTTACAATGCCTGAGTAAATTATTAAAATTACAAGTCAGATGGATGATCTCTGTATTCTCAAGAGTTTTAATATACTATATGTGTATATATGTGCATATTAATATAATGGAAATAAAAAATGAAATCTACCTTTGAAATACTGTCAAGGTATTTAATCTGTTGTTATACAATAATTTGAGTGTTGGGAGCAAGATTGTCTTATCTGATAAATCCATTAGACTCAGAAAAAAAAAATCTCAATTGCCAACCAAACAAATTAAAATCAAGGAAGGTATGTAGGGTGTGGGTCAAAAATGGGGAAATATATTCTGTTGATATGAAATATGATAAGATGAAAGAGATATGAAGATGGTGTCAAAGTAACTCTGTGTTATCTATCAATTTGGTGATTGGCCTTTTCAGTATAATTTGGAACTTTCTTTGACTTTGAATACACACTTTGTTAGCAGCTATTCATAGTTATCACTTGTGTTCCATTGGAAATAAAGAGTGAAATATCTAATAGGGGGAACTGTTTAATATAAGATTGCTAGTTTAATGTAACATAAGATTCATCAGACAGTTATTGCCATGTTTGGCCTAAATGAGGATTAACAAAGAGTGAATTTCACACTAGATATGAAGATATGTGTGTAGATATTAAGATGCATGTTTAAGTCACAAAAGAACAAAGTTATATGTATGAACCAAGTTTAAATATGTAGGTATGTTTCATACACACATAGACTGTCTGATTTTAATCTTCAAATACACTGCTCACCCATATACATTTGCCTTCCCAAAATAACCTTTATCACAATAAAATTATAGAGAAATAAAAATAAATTTTGAATAAAGCAATTAAGGGCTAGGAAAGTGGAGAATTAAATTGCATAAAGTCTTCTAAAAGAATGTTGATTTTTCCCAAGTAAAATTGCTAAACTTGCCTTTAAATAAATGCAACTAAAGGTGACTAATATACTGCACTGCTGCCACCTACTGGTAATCGAGTGTCCCTACCCCAGTAACGATTTCTAAAGAAGAAAATGCAGTACCCTGATGAAATAGAATAACTAAAATGTGATACTGGGCTTCCCTGGTGGCTCAGAGGTTAAAGCGGCTGCCTCCAATGTGGGAGACCTGGCTTCAATCCCTGGATCGGGAAGATCCCCTGGAGAAGGAAATGGCAACTCACTCCAGTATCCTTGCCTGGAGAATCCCATGGACAGAAGGGCCTGGAAGGCTACAGTCCACGGGGTTGCAAAGAGTCAGACACGACTGAGTGACTTCACATCATCAACATCAATGTTTATAATACAAAATAATATTTTGCTACAAGTTTTGAAATATTGAATTTCCAGTAGTGAACTTAAATTTAATAATTTTTATTCATGTTTTGAATAAATTCTACGCATTTTCTTGCCTTCAGTGTGTATGTGTACGTGTACAGCCAGTCAGAATTTAAGTTTTGTTTGCCTCAGCGTCTTTTATGTAGTGAATTTAGAAAAGCTCAAAATGGCTGTGCCAAGTTGTCTTTGCTACTAAAACTTTTACCAAAGCCACTTCTGTGTCACTCTGATAAAATCTAATGCAGAGCATGATATCTGAGTATTTGTTACCAGACTACTGGTGGTATATTGAGACATGTACAATGGAAAAATCAAAACTGAAACAGGAAATAATAGATTTCTGAATCTTTGAGCATAAATGTTCTACATTAATGGATTCATGTCGATGTATGGCAAAGCCAATAGAGTATTGTAAAGTCAAATTTAAAAAATAATAAAAATAAAAAAAATAAAAGTAGAAACTTCTAAGGATTCATTTGTTAGTAAAATGTAAGAAAAGTAAAGAATATGCAGTTTGCATAACTGAAAATTGGGGGAGGGTTGGTGTAAGTTTGTGAAAATTATAAGTCATATAGATTTTTACTGCAGCCATACATTCCTCAATAAGTAACCTGTGGTAGCTTGCCTTGAAAATGGTTTCTGAGGTTCCATCTTCCATTTGAGGAAGCAAATACTCATTTCCTCAGAAATATGGGTGAATGAATTGATTAAGCTCAATCACTCTATAAATAGTCCACTCACAGTTTGGTCCACCAGATATTTGCAGTCATATATTAATTCCCCATGATACATATTTTGAGGTCTACTCAGTTTTCTAAGATTTCTTCATCCTGCCTGTCAAATCCTTTCCTGGACTGTGTTGTTTGCAATTCATTTGTGTATCTTAATTTTAAACAATAATAAGGAGGTGGCTTTTCTATTTCAAGATCTAAGATAAATGTTCGAGCCTTTTACCACCCCCCCTAAAAAAAAAAACCACCCACCTTTTTTATATAGATAATACTTGAAACTTAGAACGTGAGATCTTCTTGCCAAATATACCAACATTTTAACCTGTCTCTGTTTCTCTCCTTTTGCTTCATTCCTGGTGAACCCTGCTCCAGGCCCAGGTAAGAACTGCTAAACCTCATGGTTCATGATAGAGTGCTGTGGGTTTCCATTTTACTCCTGGTATCAGAGAATGTATTCTTTTTATCTTTCACACAAACGAAGTCACATTTTTTATAAAACTTTTCTTCTGCAGCTGTTCGCTTTTTTTCCCCTAACGTGTTACATGTGTTTTTTCATTTTAAAATCAGGACCTAAGGTACGAGGATGGGGAGAACAAGCTTAAATCTCTCGCCTTGAAAAGGCAGCGACACCTCCTGTCTCATGGTTCTTGGGTGAGGGAGGAGAGTAGGTGGGCTCCAAGTGGTCACGGGTGGCTGCTCCTAACTGATTTGTATTCTCTCCAGCGTAGGAGATTACAATGAAAGCCGTCAAAGGACTAGAAAAAATGGCATTTCCCCTTCAATCGTTCCCTTCTCCACAACATGTAGGGTAATGTTTCACTAAATACTAAAATAGTATTTCAGAGAAGGTAATGGCAACCCACTCCAGTACTCTTGCCTGGAAAATCCCATGGGCAGAGGAGCCTGGTAGGTTGCAGTCCATGGGTTCGCAAAGAGTCGGACATGACTGAAGCGACTCAGCAGCAGTAGCAGCAGCAGCAAAATAGTATTTAGTCCTATTTTAATACAGCACACAATGTGAAGGTGATCACTTGTGACAGTCACCACAGATTCTTACTCCAGCAGTGCATACTTTTTTCCTATGTGTGGTAGGTCAACTTGATTCACTTTCCAAGGATGTTTAGTAAAACTAAAATTTGCACAAAGAATGGTTCCAATGGACTATTTAAATCTGTATTTTCTGGAATTGAATAACTATATAAAATATTCATGCACTGTTGTGTATGGGTGGGTATTATAAAGCAGGAAATAGAGTTGAATTATCATAGATTTTGAAATAATTTTAAGAGGCATTTTTCTTTAATGATTGAGTCAGCTCTGTTGCAGTGGATTAAAGTCCCTTTTTTTTAAATTAATTTATTCCATTCTTCTCTCTCACTGAGAAAAGACTATAGTTGGTTCATTGTGCTAAAAATCCCGAAACCCACCAACGACACCACCACAAACCTGGACCTGCAAGCCTTAATGGGCACCATAGCACTGACAATTTGCTTTATTTCATGTGGCCCTCACTGCTTTGCAGCTGTGTAATATGAGACCAATTTCAGACCTTACTTCTAAGCCCTAAATGATTTAAGATAACTTTATTTAAGATAGCTGTATTTCATATTATTTATCTTTTAATTTCCTATATGGAACATGAAAAAATTCTTATTGGTATACATACTTATTTGGAAAATGGGCCAAATTATATTTATTTGAAAATAACTACTTTTACATGCTGTGTTCTTACTGTTGTTCAGTTGCTAAGTCACATCCAACTCTTTGTGACCCCGTGGACTGCCCCATGCCAGGCTCCTCTGTCCTCCTCTATCTCACAGAGTTTGCTCAGATTCATGTCCATTGAGTCAGTGATGCTATCTAACCATCTTATCCTCTGCCGCCCTCTTTTCCTGTTGCCTTTCAGTCTCTCCTATAGCATCAGGGTCTTTTCCAATGAGTCAGTTCTTTGCATCAGGTGGTCAAAATATTGGCGCTTCAGCTTCAGCATCAGTCCTTCCAATGAATATTCAGGGTTGATTTCCTTTAGGGTTGACTGGTTTGATCTCCTTGCAGTCCAGGGGACTCTCAAGAGTCTTCTCCCAAACCACAGTTTCAAAGGTGTTGTTATATCCTTCCTTAATTACTTAAAAATTAATGATAATTCTTCTATTCATTTATTCATCTTACTCAACAAATCTCTATAGAATGCCTCACATATGAACACCCTGGGCTAAGTACTGAACACACAGGAAACTGTGACCAGGAGGTATGGCCCAGGAAGTTATAATACCGTGTGGTAAGGGCCAGTCCAGGAAAGTACGGAGTGTGTCTGATGTGGTCCATGAGGTCTGATCTCCAGCTACAGTGTGATCGCAGATCAGCAGAACACAACAGGGCTAGCCCTGCGTGCCCTTCTCTGCTGCAACTCGAACTCTCGCGAGGGCCTCCATGTTCCTGTTATAGGACAATGAACAGTAAAAGAGAGGCTGGAGTAAAGGTGAAATGTCATGATCACTGAAATGTGAGGTGTCCCCTCTCACCTTCTCAGGTTCTGTGCAGTGAGGTCACTGAGAACCATGTGTATTTCAGGTGTATGAGGTCGTCCCTTGCCACAGTGACTGCAGCCAGTACATATGGGTCACAGAGCCGTGGAGCATCTGCAAGGTGACCTTTGTGAACACGCGGGACAACTGTGGAGAGGGTGTGCAAACCCGAAAAGTGAGGTAAGGTCACGCACGGGGAAGCAAAGGCACCGCCACCTCCCGAGTTCTCATGTGCCAACCTGAACTTGGCCTCCCCCCAGGTCTCCTGAGTGAAGTTGTCTTCAGTTTTACTTTTAGGGGGTCTTGTGTTAGTGGCTCAGACGGTAAAGCTGTCTACAATGCAGGAGACCCGGGTTCGATCCCTGGGCTGGGAAGATCCCCTGGAGAAGGAAATGGCAGCCCATTCCAGTATTCTTGCCTGGAAAATTCCATGGACCGCGGAGCCTGGTAGGTTACCATCCATGGGGTCGCAAAGAGTTGGACACGACTGAGCGACTTCACTTCACTTGTGTTCATGGAAATCTCTGAGAGGATCTGCTTCCAGCAGCAGTTTGTCACCCTCTGCCTTCTGACTTTTGGAGGCTTTGCTTCACGGTGCTCTTGCCAGGAAAAGGCTGCATAGTGAATGTGAGGTGGACTAAATGCAGATTTTCCAACCCCAATCAGTTCTTCCTTAAAGGTCAACTGTATTTCTAACCATAGCTCAGTGATAATCGTTCATAAATTTTTTATCTTTAGCATCAAACTGTCCACCTTTATTTTTTATCCTTAGCATCAAACTGTCCACCTCTTGAACACTTCCATTGCCCTGGGAAGCCTTCACTAGTGCTGGGTAGTGCCACTCATGTGTTATCGGTGGCCAGTGGCCAGCAGGGTAGCCACTCACCATGCGTGGCTATTTCACTTGAAATCTAAACTAGTGAAAATCAAATAAAATGCATTTCCTCAGCCACACTAGACCCATGCTAAGTGCTCCTTAGTCGGAGGGGGCTACTGGCTATTCTTTGGGACAGCACAGTATCTTTCCATTGTCGTAGAAAGTATGAGAGCCTTGTCAGACTACTAAGCAGCCTTGTTCTATAATGCCCCACATGCCCCTTAGTGTTTCGAAAGATCCATCTATATGTCTGTCCCCTTTATTAAATGCTATCTCTCCAAACTGAGACCCTGTTGTAGTCATAGAAATTCTCTAAAACAATACGATTGAAATATTGTAATAAATATGCTTTAGTTGCTAAGTTCTCTCTGACTCTTGTGACCCCATGGACTGCAGCCCACCAGGCTCCTCTGTCCATATTTTCCAGGCAAGAGTACAGGAGTAGGCAGCCATTCCCTTCTCCAAGGGATCTTCTTAACCCAGGAATTGAACCCAGGTCTTCTGCATTGCAGGCAGATTCTGCTGACTGAGCTACAAAGGAAGCCCATAATAAGTGTAATACAATTAAATTAACTCATTAAATTATACCTAAAGCATCTGCATATGATTCTTAAGGGTCTCAGACCTGGGAAATCCGTATATGAGGCTTTATTATCTCCACTTTAAGAGAAGATTCAAAAGTGCTAAGTAATTAATGTGCCTAAGCAGACAGTAAGTAAAGTGACAGAGTTGCATTGAAATGCAAATGTATTGTCACTCTTTAGCCAGTTTATCCTAACTCTACTGAGTGATACACGGTAAAGAAAAATATAAAACATCCAAAGCTTTACAACTTCCAATTGTGAAGAATTCCATTCTTACTCATGACATAACTCTTCATGAATTTAAGAAAACTGTTTCTTTATCTGTTTCAGTAGGAAAGTAGAGCAAATTAATGTTTATATCATAAAACCTTGGGACTCTGTGTAAAACATTGGCTCTGATAAAAATAACCTCTCTCTTTTTTTTAAACTTCACTCATCTTAACTCTCAATTTATTTTTCTGAGTATTAAAAAGTGGATGAGGTGGAAGGTGGAAAAAATGAGTTAATAGGGAAACAGGGAAGAAAAAGATATTCTGTTTTCTACTACTCTTCTGTCAAATTTAAATTTTATCTTTAAAATATAAAAGTATTTTCTTT
Source organism: Neotragus pygmaeus (assembly GCA_006410875.1). Classification (NCBI taxonomy): domain Eukaryota; kingdom Metazoa; phylum Chordata; class Mammalia; order Artiodactyla; family Bovidae; genus Neotragus; species Neotragus pygmaeus. The sequence continues at coordinate 5,298 of SJYV01041058.1, read as the reverse complement.
ATATTAAAATTTTGATTAAATTGGTTTTTTTGTTAATATAAAAATTACAGTAGCTTCTTTCAGCTTTCCCTCCAGCTGTCTATTCATATATGCTGCCTCTTTTTGCTTTCCAAACAAAGTAACTTTTAAGGTCAACCTATTTTTTCAGTAAACATTTTTAACACAAATAGAGAATTGATGAAAATTTCTTATCATGTAATAATGTTCCTTAAGGTTAAATGTCATGTTAGATGCAACCGTTGGGTGACATTTCAGGACAAATACATCTATAAGCACGTGTGAAAGTGAAAGTTGCTCAGTCGTGTCTGACTCCTTGTGACCCCATAGACTATACAGCCCATGGAATTCTCCAGGCCAAAATACTGGAGTGGGTAGTCTTTCCCACCTCCAGGGGATCTTCCCAACCCAGGGACTGAAGCCAGGTCTCCCACATTGCAGGCAGATTCTTTACCAGCTGAGCCACAAGGGAAGCCCAGGAATGCTGGGGTGGGTAGCCTATCCCTGCTCCAGTGTTATCTTTCAGACCCAGGTATCAAACTGGGGTCTCCTGCATTGAAGGCAGATTCTGTACCAGCTGAGCTGCTAAGGAAGCCCTTTTAGGGTGGTGTGACATATCCAAGGCTGAATAATAGTAGTGATTTGCCCTGGTGAGACAGAATATTTTTTTCATTGACATTTTTCTAAAATTTCCAGCATATGATGATAATAAAAACCAGTCAGATTTGGTTATTTCTGTTCCTTTTGAAATTTCTGTAGGCAATCTACCCCCTTACTGCCACAACTGTGGTGGGCGCCTGGCTCACCCTTGGCCCCAATTTGTTGCTATGCTCTGTTTTCTAAAGCAGTTTGATATTCTCACAGCATAATCCCTTCTCTTACGGAATAGAAAAAGTCCAGGCATTTGAAGAAAGCAAATGAATTTAAAGTGTCTTCCTTTGGGCTCAAGACTTGATCCAAATCGTTTTTCTGTATTCTGCAGTGCTAAACAGTGGTGATGGGACTAAACCACTATCCCCATTCTACAGTGATAAAAATATCATTAATACAAGATCAAATACATAAAACTTACAAATAATCTGAATGTCAACAAGGTTTGTTTGGTTTTTTTTTGCAGTTGTGGCATATTTAAATGATGAAATTGCAAAATTCAAATGTAATCATTAAAAAGGATGTTTTAGAAAAACAGCTAATAACATGAGATGTTTATCATATATTAATTTTTTCCTAAATGGTACAAATAGTAGGTAAAGTTTATTCCTATTTAATGAAATGAAAATATATGTTTAAATACAGTAGTCTGCTAAGAGTGATTCTCTCTGATATTATGTAGTGAATTTTTTATTATTTCTTCTGATTTTCCTAAAATGAATTTATTACTTATATAATAAAAACTGAAGGAAAAGAAAAGTATTTGAAAATAAAAAGTTTTATGTACATAAGTACTTAATAGAGTATTGAACATCTGTCCTTAACTCTGGATCAATAGGTAATTTTGCAAGTTAATCCTTGTACATCATGTCAGAGCCTAACATGAATGCAATCTTTTCTTAGCAGCAAATCCAACTTTGGAGATTGAACTGTCCTGTCTGTTCCATGTCCTCTCAGAGCTGCTGTCAACAGAGCATTTTTAAAATGCCAGTGAAGCTAGAAATTTTTCCCTAGGACACTAAAATTCTCCCCTCAAAATGTATAATTTAATTTTTTCCTTCAACAATGAAATTGCAAAAAAGTCTACATTTGCAGGTTTTTGTGATTACTTTTTATTTTTAATTTATCTTTAATGGAAGGATAATTGCTTTACAGTATTGTGTTGGTTTCTGCCAAGCATCAACATGAGTGATTACTTTTTATATTTATATTCAGCATACAAAAAAATGCAGAGCTGGGTATCTGTGTGGATATTTTTTCAGGTTACAAACCCAGTTAAGATGAAACCAACAGCATAGTTTTCCAGTTTTTATGCATCCCACAGGAAACCCATATTTCTCAAAATCAGCAGCACAGTATGGAAAGGTGATTCTGCAGAGTAGAACTGTCAAGATGCAATCTCCCTACTGATTGTAAATCCCTGAGAAAAGTTGAGATTCCAGGTATAATTGGTCATATAATGCAACCAACAGTTTAAAATATTGCAATGGGTTTGAGGCTTAAGAGCCCAAGTCTTTTTCTTCATCTCCTGCAATGCAGTTCTCTTCCCAAACTTAATAATTTGGTTGACCTTCTCTGAGTCACAAATGAGGGATAAAGTTTTTGTCTTCTATTAGAAAAGTGCCTGGAGAGATTAACTATGGTAAAAAGCGAAGTCCAGTATACTAGCCACTTTAATTAGATTCCCAAGAGATGAGTTAAAGAGCCCTTCATGACTGCTCACAACACAATGAAATGTAATGAAATGTTTGGATTTATTCTGTTAAAAGGAAACTAACAATAAAAAAGGTCAAGATATAGGGAGATCCCAGCAACCCCATTTAGAGAAGTTGTGCTATTACTCTAATGATTGTCTCTCACTTCTGGCTTTCTTTTAAGGTTATCAGCCAATGGGAAGCTAAAATTACTTGTTAAATGACAAAATAACTTGATAAATATCATCAGTTACTTTCAAAAGCAGTTAATGAGACCTCTGAATGTGCCTTGTCTTCCATCATATATGAATCTACCTTCTCTGTGGAATCCACTATTTTTCTTGAAAGAAAAAAAAAAACATTATATTCCAAAATTGCAACCCATCTCTGAATATCTTTGGCCAATGCTTTAGTTTCTGCATGATAATTTGGGTGTAAATAAATGACTCTCTCCTTTCAGAGGAAGACACATAGAATTTGTATATACAGAATATACACATAGTGGCAAGCAGAGATTTTTAAGTCACACTGAAGGGCTCCAACTATCTATGGGAGGCAGAGATCTTCTCTGTCTTTATGTTTGGAGAATTTTATTCATTGAAAGCCAAGCGCCCCATCCCTTGCCTCCATGGCGATGTCTTAAGAGAAACCTTGAACCTTGTGGGTTGGCCGTTGTTTGATTGTCCAAATTCCTTCACTGATAGACGTGTTTTCTTCTAGATGCATGCAGAACACAGCGGATGGCCCCTCTGACCATGTGGAGGATTACCTCTGTGACCCAGAAGAGATGCCCCTGGGTTCTCGAGAGTGCAAACTGCCATGTCCTGAGGATTGTGTGGTTTCCGAATGGGGTCAGTGGACCCGATGCTCTTTGGTGAGACAATTAACCATTTGTTAATGTAGAATTTGCTAAATTCCTTACCAATAAAGCTTTTCAACTACCATTAAGAAAAGAAAGCTTGGTTACTGAATTAGCTACCAAAGCAAGGTCTGCTGTTGGCTACTTCATTCTTATGAATGCGTCATTTAAAATCAGCAGTGTTTAGACTCATCCTGGCACAGCTTAGCCTCTTGCAAACTTCATAGTCTTTCACCATCCTCCTAATCCTAGCATAAAAATGCCTTTAGATTGAATTATGAATACATAGCATGTTAAAAAAATCATTACCATGATTTGATTCCCTCCAGGTAAAGAGATAAAGAATGAGACTCTAGTAAAAGTACTTTCATGGTATCAAGTTGTTATCATCCCTTGCTTTTTGCCCAGGCCGTTTTATTTAAATCGTAGGAATCATCTTTCACACTGTGGCGATATGGCAGCAGGAGTATTGACAGTAAAACTCAAGAGATTCTGGTGAGAAAGGGAGTAGAAAGAAGAAAGCTGGGCGTCAATGAATCTCCTTCCAGGCACTGACTCTGAGCGTCTTTGGACCTGGAAAGCCAGCTGAGAGTTTCAGATCGCAACGAGCTTCTAGATTTCAGCAGCCCATGGGACACTTCCATGGGCCCTGGGGAGGAGAGTCACTTGAAACAGGACTGGCTGATGATGTAGGAAATTTGGCTTACCCTAGGCACATTTGTAAAGCTGCACACTCAATGTGGCATCAAAGGCATGAAAAAAACATTTAATGTGTAATTTATTTGCTGAAATATAATATGGGACAGATACATGTTTTTCAAGGAGGAATTAATTTTCTGTTCCAGTGTTAACATTATTAAAGATGCTGATTAGCAGCCAACTGATAGAGCAGGAGCAAAACAGGGTGGCATTTGACTTGGATACAGAATAAACTGCAATAAAGAATTAATCAGCTGTTTCGCAAGGGTATGCAAATGATTTTGTATTCTAATTTCATAGCATCAGGTTTGAAGTTACTGTTTCTGCTCTTAATAACCAAATGTTTCCAAAACAAGACTGTACCAGTAGGAGAATGGCAGCCAGTTTTTTAAAATCAGTGCTACCTTATATTTGTGTCCATGTATGTGTGCACATTAAGAAAATATTAACAGCTGTTTTTCCATGGACAGAGGAGCCTGGTGGGCTGCAGTCCGTGGCGATGCAGAGTCGAGCACAACTGATCAACTAACACATGCACATACACACAACCTTAATTTTTTGGGTCCAAGAAAATAGATTATAAGTTCTGTGACCTACAGTAAAATTTGTGACCTGCAGTAATTAGTATGAGCATATATTTTTTGTGTATGGATGATGTGATGTATCTATTAATATTTGACACACAGACTCTTTTTTTTAATCCCAGTTGTATTGAGAGATAATCAACAGACATGTTTAAGGCATACAGCATGATGGTTTGATTATGCATATTGTGAAACGATTACCACAATAGTTTCAGCTAGCATCCATCTTCTCAAATAAGTATAATAAAAAGAAGAAAAGAATAAGGGGGAAAAATGTTCTGCTTGTGGTGAGAACTGTTAAGATTAACTCTTTTTAACAACTTTCCTATATAACATATAGCAGTGTGAGCTACAGTCATCATGCTGAACTTGATGTAGTTCTAGTAGTGGTCATGTATCCCTACTACTTAGTGTCTTATAACTGGAAATTTGTACCTCTGACCACTTTCCTCCAATTCTCCCTCTCCCCTACCCCTGCTTCTGTTAACTGCAAATCTGACCTTTTTCTATAAGTTTTGTTTTGTTTCAGATGCCCCGTGTAAGTGAGAGCATACAGTATTTGTCTGTCTCTGTATGTCACTTCACTTAGCAGCATGCCTTTGAGGTCCATCCATGTTGTCACAAATTGTAGGCATCCTCATTTTTTTATGGCTGAATAATATTCCATTGTATAATCGTACTGCTGCTGCTGCTAAGTCACTTCAGTCATGTCCGACTCTGTGCAACACCAGAGATGCAGCCCACTAGGCTCCTCCATCCCTGGGATTCTCCAGGCAAGAACATTGGAGTGGGTTGCCATTTCCTTCTCCAATGC
>SJYV01041049.1:147463-162263 GCA_006410875.1 Neotragus pygmaeus | reverse complement strand
GCGTGCTGCAATTCATGGGATCGCAAAGAGTCAGACACGACTGAGTGACTGAACTGAACTGAACTGAACGCTTCAATTGAGTTACAAGATGATAGAGGCACATTTTGGATTTTATCATACAGCAATGCTCCACCTCCAGGTTCATAAAATCTAGTTTCCTTTATATGGTTTCTACTCCCTCACTTTTACTGATCCTTTTCTTAAACTTCATTATGACTCTTGAACCTTACACACTAAAGTTAACGTATCTAAATTTAAATACAAATGTTCACATTTACACGCCCTGTTTGCTCTACAAACCTTGCGATGCTTCTCTACATAGCAACATAACAGCATTGCCTAATACAACTCAACACACACAACTCACCATTAAAAATCTATGACAATATACAAAATGACAGAAACGAGTTACAAATTTGTCAAATGAGAAGGCTGTATGACAAATCCAAGGNCTCTACAAACCTTGCGATGCTTCTCTACATAGCAACATAACAGCATTGCCTAATACAACTCAACACACACAACTCACCATTAAAAATCTATGACAATATACAAAATGACAGAAACGAGTTACAAATTTGTCAAATGAGAAGGCTGTATGACAAATCCAAGGAAGATTTCCAACACCTGCTTTGTCAATCAAAATGTATTAAGAAACATTTTTAGACTACAAATCACATTTCTACAACCAAAATAAAATGGCATAGAAACCATCCCCTACCCTGCCAAAAGGGAGACAAACCTTCACTTCTCCCTTCTATTTATCTCCAATTCTGAGACACAGTGAATATGACAAGTGGCAAAACAAATGATTGTTCCTCAGTGATATCAGCCAAAGCCAAAATCACAAATAGCCATGTTCTTTTATTTTTCTACTTTATTATTTCCTCTTTGTCTGTATCTATTCAAAAACTAAAATCTTTAGTGCTCAATTAGGTAAAAACAGGCACGATAACTTTGCACTAGATGTCTTATCCAAAAAGTAACAATAATGTCAGTAACTAAACATTTATTATGTATCATGCATGACACTAAGCATTTCACTGGGATTGTTCCAAGCATTTCCTCTGGATTATTGTAACAAGCTCATGAAGTAGGGACTATAATAATACTCTTCAGATGTAGAATCTGCAGCTTACAGTGGTTGTTAATTGCCCAAATTTGTATGGCTAGTAAATGTCAGGTCTGTGTTAAAATACATTTTCTTTATACTTTTAATACAGGTAAGATAAATGAATAAAATCATTAATCTTTTCTGTATTACATCCCTTCCATTAGAGGGACAATATTTTATTTTTGATTATTACACTTTTTTTTTTTTGGCCACTTGAAGGGAATTTTTCTAATGTATTTTCTAGACATAAAGGAAAACAATACTCTTTTAATTTAGAGATAACCATCTTACTGATGTCTCTAATAATTTTAAGCTGATGTTCTAGGGTTATAATGATAGATAAAAGCGAAGTCACTCAGTCGTGTCCAACTCTTTGCGATCCCATGGGCTGTAGCCTACCAGGCTCCTCTGTCCATGGGATTTTCCAGGCAATGGTACTGGAGTGTATTGCCATTTCCTTCTCCAGGGGATCTTCCCCACCCAGGGATCGAACCCGGGTCTCCCTCATTGTAGACAGACGCTTAACTGTCTGAGCCACCAGGGAAGTCTAAGATGAGTGCATGCATTTTTTTCCCAGATGGTTCTAGAGAAACAACTAGAAAATGCATTAGAACTAGTATAACAAAAACGGAATTTAAATGAAATCTTCCATTGTTTAAGTGAAAATCTTCCACTGTTTTCTAAAGAAAATAAAAATATATATTCTTATTTCTCCCTTTCTTATGGAAAGGCAACATGCCATACAAAAGAACAAAGTGAAATATACAATTAATCCAGTTTTCTTCAAAGTCAATAATAAACTGAAAAAAATAATAGTAGGAACATATGATATTTAGAGTAAGCATCAAAATATAATGTACCTAGAAATAATACATGAAACCTGAAAAGCCTACTAAAGAAAATGTCCAATATTAAATCAGACATTAAAAATTCTGTAAATAAATGACTTTACAAAATAATGTCCAATATTTGAAGTTTGAATATTACAAAGCTGTAAATTTTCCCCAAATAACTGTATGAGTTTAATTCTAACCCAATAAAAGCCAGAAAGTTGTTAATTTATTAGTTTCCGTGTTTGACTTTTTTAGAGGTGATACATTCACATATCAAAGATACTAAAGGAAGGATCAAAAAACCTAAATATAAGAGCTAAAACAATAACACTCTTAGAATCATAGAAATCTTCATAATATTGAATTTGGCAATGATTTTTTAGATAGGATAGCAAAACACAGACAACAAAAGTAAAAATAAATTGGACCGCATCAAAATTAAAAATTGCTATGCAGTGAAAGATACAATCAATAGAGTAAAAAAGGCAACCTATGAAATGAGAGAGAATATTTGAGATTATCTATCTCATAAAGGATTAAGATCCAGAATATAACAAGAACTCATACAACTCAACAACAAAAAAACCAAACAATCTGATTTTTAAATTGTCAAAGGACTAGAATAAACATTTCTCCAAAGAAGATATATAAATAGCCAAAAAGCACATGAAAAAAATGTGAACATCACTAATTATTCAGTTCAGTTCAGTTTAGTCGCTCAGTCGTGTCCGACTCTTTGCAACCCCATGAACTGCAGCATGCCAGGCCTCCCTGTCCCTCACCAACTCCTGGAGTTCACTCAAATTCATGTCCATCAAGTCGGTGATGCCATCCAGCCACCTCATCCTCTGTCATCCCCTTCTCCTCCTGCCCCCAATTCCTCCAAGCATCAGAGTCTTTTCAAATGAGTCAACTCTTTACATGAGGTAGCCAAAGTATTGGAATTTCAGTCTCAGCATCAGCCCTTCCAATGAACACCCAGGACTGATCTCCTTCAGAATGGACTGGTTGGATCTCCTTGCAGTCCAAGGGACTCTCAAGAGTCTTCTCCAACACCACAGTTCAAAAGCATCAATTCTTCAGTGCTCAGCTTTCTTCACAGTCCAACTCTCACATCCATACATGACCACTGGAAAACCCATAGCCTAGACTAGACGGACCTTTGTAGGCAAAATAATATATCTGCTTTTTAATATGCTAATTATTGGTAAAATCTAAATCAAAACTATAGTGAGATACCATCTCATACCTATTAGAATGGCTACTTTCAAAAAACAAAACAATAACAACAACAACAACAAACCCAGAAACTATCAAGTATTGGTGAGGATGTGCAGAAACTGGAACCCTCTTCAAGGTTAGTGGGAATGAATGATGCAGCCACTATGGTGTTTCCCCAAAAAATTAAAAGTAGAATTACCATATGACCTGACCATAAACTTCTGCATGTATCAGAAAAATGAAAATATTAAAGAGTCACAACACCAAATGATAGTAGGGATGTGAAAAACCTGGGTCACTCATACATAGCTGGTGAGACTACAATGGTAAAGCCACTCTGGAAAAAAGTTTATAGGTTTCTTATAAAACTAAATACATGATTATCACACTCCAGCAATTTCACTCTCAGGAATGGATCCTAAGTAAACATAAAATTATATTCACAGACACATATTGTACATGAATTTTATAGTAGTTTTACTTATAAAAGTTCAAAGCTGAAAAAACCCAACTGTTCTATAACACGTGCAATTAGACAAATGCTGGATATCTATGCTAAGGAATATTATTGAGCAATAAAAAAGAGTTAACTATTGATATAGACACAATGATTTGGATGGATCTCAAGGGAATTTTGCTGAGTGAAAGAAGCCAATCTCAAAAGGCTATCATTTACAAATCATTGTGAAATGACAAAATTACAGAGATGGAGAACAGATTAGCAGTTGCCAGATTTTGAATGATCAAGTGAAGGAGAGAGGTGTTGGTGACTATAAAGGATATACAAGGGATTCATGGATGGAACTATTTTGTATCTTGACTATGGGTAGTAATCACACAAGCCTACACATGTAATAAAACTGTATAACTCATGACACACACATATGCATACAAATAACTGCATATTAAATTGGTGAAATCTAAATAAGATAGATTATATTAATGTCAGCTTTCTGGTTGTGATAGCATACTATAGGTAATACATGTGACCCTTGGACTAGTAGCATTATCAAGAACTTGTCAAAAACACAAATTTTGGGCTCAATTCTGAAGCGACTTAGCAGCAGCAGCAGCTAGAGCTACCAAATCAAAAACACTGGTGTAGGAGCAACAAAGTTTTTTAATAAGCTCTTAGCTGATTCAGATGAATGTGAAAGATTAATAGCCATTGCCTTTGTTTATATGTGGCTGAACCCCTGGAAACCATATTCCAGGCAGAAAGACTGTTTATCACTCAGAGATTAATGTTTTCAGGCTGGAAGTAATAATTGCATAAGACTTTGGGGGTTGTTGAACTTGGAGAAAAGATGACTATGTTCCATGGAAAAGAATAAAAGGTGTGTACAAAAATTGTTAAACCATAGGAGTGGACTCCATTTGTTGGCTCAGCAGACTTTTTCTCTCTTCCTGACTTCTAATTGGGAGTGGCCATTTGACACTGTTCTAGCTAGTGGAAATCTGTTGTGGGATTCCGAGGAATTGTTATCTTAGTCCAAGCCCTGTCACTTTCCTTTCTTCAGTCTAATGAGTCCATATCTAGGGAGTCTATCCTAAGGAAATAATCATATGTATATAGAAAGATTTAGCTCATGTTGTTCATCATTGTGTATTTTTTTGGAAATAACCTTCATGTTTAATTACTGGAGAATATATAAAAATAATAAACAATTTTGATGTTTTCTCAAGATGGAATTTTTCTGGTCGTAAAGGATGATGACTACTAAGAATTTTGATGGCATGGAAATAATTATAATATTAAGTGAAATAACCAAAATTAGAAACATATATTCACATATATATAACCTTTAAAATTTAACTTAAAAATAAGTGTATATTATTAATCAATCTTTTGAGGTAGGGGTAAAGATCCTTCTTTAAGCACTGTTCAAATGACTGGAGCTTCAATTCCTCTTTCATAGAACAAACTGATAATTGTTTTAACTTTCATTATTATCATTAGATATATAGTGGTATTGATGATAACGTTTAATGTGAAGCCAGGACTGAGAATTATCAGTATACTGCGTAGGGGTGTGTGTGTGTGTGTGTGTGTGTATTTTAACATATAAGAACGCTAAAATGTTAAGAAAGCTATTGTTAAATGTTAAGAAAGTTATATCCATTTCAATGCATTATATATTTTTATGTACTTTTTCAATTTCCTATGATGTGTTTTTATTTTTAATACTCTACAAAATAACTTTTAATATTAAAGGGGGACAAGGAAATAATTCAAGCTCGTTAGACCAATAGAGCCAGAAAAGCAGCTCCGAGTGAAACACGTTACCTGAGAGAGTAAAGCTTTTCCTTCAAATAGAAGCCTCTCTTCACCACGCTCCGGTTTATGGATTAACAGCTGCCTGCTTCTGTGTTTGCTCTTCCATTGGTCCAGACAACGGAATTAGATTAATTTACTGAGCTGTTCCAAAAATTACAGATCAATATATAAATAACATAGATGTAGGTAGCTTGGTAGGCTGTAGTCCATGGGGTCGCTAAGAGTTGGACACGACTAAGCGACTTCCCTTTCACTTTTCACTTTTATGCCTTGGAGAAGTAAATGGCAACCCATTCCGGTATTCTTGCCTGGAGAATCCCACGACGGGGTAGCCTGGTGGGCTTCCATCTATAGGGTCACACAGAGTTGGACAAGACTGAAGCGACTTAGCAGCAGCAGCAGCAGTAGCAGCAGGTATATAGATAGCAGAGAGAACAAGTATATACTTCTTTTATGCATACATAAACTTTTTACTAATCTGAGATAAATCCTTTCACTAACCCATGATTTTTTGCCTTTGGGAAGCCACTATTTTAGGATTTGCAAAAGGCAGAAAATAAAAATTGCGTTAAAGGAGCAGTTGCTGCTGCTGCTAAGTCACTTCAGTCATGTCCAATTCTTAGCAACCCCATGGACTGCAGCCCACCGGGCTCCTCCATCCATAGGATTGTCCAGGCAAGAGTACTGGAATGGGGTGCCATTGCCTTCTCCGAAAGGAGCAGTATGATCAATTATTTTCCCATGCATCACCTCTTGGCTGCATTTCTACTTAGAAGATGTAATACACCAAGATAAACCAGACCCTTGATATTTTATCAAGTATTTCCAAAGCAATTTCTGATTCTAGAATTCAAATTAGATTTTTTATCACAGAATAAGGATTTTAAACCATTAAATTTCTTCAGAAGTTTTCACTGCAGAGCTGGTGATAATGACTGATCATTGAAGTAAGAGCCATTACTCCCCAGGCAACACTCCCGCCACATCCAATTCATTTAATGACCAGAGGAGTAAGTTTCTTATTTCCCTTACTACCTTAGAGTCTTACCATTTATTCCAATAGAGAGTCAAACTTGAAAGGAATAAAGTTCACAGTCTACTTTTTGCCACTGATGGAATATAGAATATATACAGAATTGAATATGTATGTTCTAAAATGAACCATGTTGATGAATTTATTAAAATACTGCATTATTAGATGACTTGTGGGAAGTCAGGGTAAGTCCATCATTACTGAACACAGAGCACAACAGAACAGAATTTCAGGAGGAAGAAAGAGATGATAAGATACTTACTACTCTGCAGACCTACTTTTAGGATTCTGTATTGATTTATTATGGCCGTCCTGAGCCACATAATTCAGCTGGGTGGTTACAGAACTCTGCTGTTCTCTTTGAAAAGATGACCTTGAGTTTTTGAATTAACATGGCCCCAAAATACCTAGCTTTTGAGAAAGGGTAAACTCAATTTAACAGACATAGTTTTAGAAAATAGTTACAATTTTGCAAACTTTCAAGATATTATTGAAGTCACCTGAACATCAAACAGTTGCTGTTCTTTCCTCAGTATGAGTCATGGGAACCAACTAGACTGTCTGAAGGTCATTTTTTCAAGATCCGGGATCTTTCAGAAACTCAATCACCCTACCCGTGGCTGATGCCTCTGACAGGCCTTAGATATGCCAGAAGATTTATGAGGCTAATTAACTAGAAAATCTATCGTTAGCTAAACTCAGCATGCCTTCTCCTATTGTTATGCTTATTCTTACCCTGTCTTGAAGCTGCTCTGGTCATCTGTGCCTTTCTACTGCACTGCTCTCCGCTAATCCAACGCCTGTTGCTATCCTTTCAGTGATGCCCTCTGAAATCGCCACACCATGGAAAACAACCTTTTTTACATTATCAACAGTGAATCTTCCTCGTGGACATTTCTTCTCTTGAATCTTCCCCAAGTGGGTGCTTGTAACACCCCACAGTCCCCTAAATCATGTGTAGAATTCATGTTCTCCTTACTTCTCAATGTCTTTGAAGACCTTTTTCCTTTGTGCTCATGAAACATATCCTTCCGTTGGTGTAATCAAGGAATGTAGGTTTATGTTAATAATAAAAGTTTGTATCTAAGAATAATGCAAACTTCAAAAGGTGTATCCTTCTTTTGAACATTATTCAGTATTTTTATCATTCCATCCTCCCAATTAGTTTGGAAATTATATATTGCTTTTGTATTTGTTAATATTTAATAGTTACACCAGAGGTTACCACATGCCCCCTTAATTCATCTTTTTAACCTCTTCCAGGACAAAGCAAAGACCTGAGAACACTTTAACTATATTTATCTTCATTTCAATGTATCAGCTTATTTCTGCATATATTTCATTTCTCTAGATAGCTCACTCAAACCAAAAAACAAGATAGCTTTATTATTATTTTATGCAATGTTCATTTAATCAACATGTTATTGCTCTTCATTTCAGGTGGCACTAGTGGTAAAGAACTCCCTTGCCAATGCAGCAGATATAAGAGATGTGGGTTTGATGCTTGGATTGGGAAGATCTCCTAGAGGAGGAAATGGCAACCCACTCCAGTATTCTTGCCTGGAGAATTCTATGGACAGAGGAGCCTGGGGGGCTACAGTCCATGGGGTCACAAAGAGTTGGACATGATTGAGAGACTAACACATACTTTCTTTCTTTCTAAACCTCTGACCTTCCATCCATGGTCATTTTCCTTCAATCTGAAGACTATCCATTAGAGTTTCCTTTGTGCATGATTAACTCAGTTTCTGTTTATTCAAAATTTTCTCTATTTTTCCTCATATCCAAAGAATTCTTTCCCTCTGTAGATTCTTGTAGGTTGGATGTCATACTTTTCTTCACCTTGAAGATATCCTCCTACTATTTTCTGGTCTCTATTTTTGCTTTTGAGAAATTAGCTACAATTCTGTTATGCCTTCAGTTAATCCCTCTTTTCTCTAGCTACCTTAGAAGATTTTCTGTTTGATGCAAATATTTGAAAAGATAATGGCTGGGATTTTCTAGAACTGATGAAAGATGTGAATACACAGAAGTTCAATGAATCCCATGCTAGCTAACATAGAAATACACATCTAGACTTTTCATAGAGAAGTTACAAAATGTCACTTTTCATAGTTGCTAGTTTTATATTTTTAGATGATCCTTTTATTCATATATGCATATATCCTATATATATTTTAGTTGTCTTCAGTGGGAGGGTTTGTCCAAATTATCTAGTCTAGCATTATTGGCCTTTCTTGTCTGTGATTAAACTCATCTTGATTTTGAGCCTCTGTCTTACTAGGTAGTGAGAGGAAGTAATTTAAACTTTCCAGCTAAAGGCATTTTAGTTTCTAGCTTTAAAACAGTAAATTCAGGCTCTTTTAGAAAAACATTTGTCTTGGTGGGTAAATATTGAATGCTTTAAGATTTCTCATCACCCTTTCTACCCAAGATGTAGTCAGGTATGTTTGGAAGATTATAAATCCTTATAAAAGAAATGAGGGAAGGGCCTTAAGTTGACACGTGTGACTTTTTGGTTAGATTCCAAAATTCACTGAAATCCCTGGGTAATGAGTCAGTAGGTGTCTTTTCTAGACATAGTTGGGGTCTGATGGCACCACCTTAGCTCTTTTGGGGGCTGCAGATGCTCTTGGTTCTCAGCCACTTCCTCCATTTTGCCCTCAGATTCGATCACTAAGCCAGGAGCCTCCGCTGTAACATTACCCTGTTCCTTGTCAAGATGGCCCCATACCAGGGCCACCTGTTCCGTACTTGGCTATCTTCCGTATTTCCTACATGAAGTACACTGGGCTTTCTCACACTTCTGTTCTACACCCAAGTCATGGAGCCCCTGTCTTTTCCAGTATTGCTCTCTTGCTCCTGAATCGATTCAGGTGTGGCCCTATCTGACTGTGGGTCAAATTGAAGAGGTATCCCTCATCTCCTGCATATGACTAGAAAAGCTAGTCGCTAGCTCTGATGTCTTCTGATTTCCCTACGTCCACTTAGATGTACCACCCTGCTTTCTGACTCCCAAGATTTGACCTGGAAGGATATATGATGATGCTGACTTCTGGCCTCACTCAGCCTTTTTTACCTCTCCAAATCTCTTAAGTGGAAACATTCTTCCTCTTCCTGACTGTTGTACCCTTCCAGCCTTAAATCTTTTTTCCATCTTACCCTTTTGATAAGACTTCCTACCCAGTGCTCCAAGCTTTCCTTTTGATATAAAAAGAGAAGTATTTGCTTGTTTGCTTAGAAATCTCTTTCGACACAATAAATTCTTGCCATCAGATTAGTGTTTTGCCAGAGACTCAAAAAAAAAAAAAAAAAAAAACCAGCTCTGGATCTTCAAGCTGATTGACTTCTTCATTTTAGATGGAACTTCCCTGTTTCTGAATAGAAACAGTTTCTGAGCAACAAGGTTTACAATCAGTAAGATTACAACTGAAAATACCTCAAATGTAGTAAGCTCAAAAAATGGAATAATTACCACTGAGATGTGCAAAACATGCAGGTTTCTTTTATTTTCCGTAACTAATCCAATGTTGCTCTTGGGTACCCATTCTGCTGAGCACTGCAGGAAAGCAGAGAGAAGATAAACGAGCCAGTTTAGAGTAGCTCATTCTCTTTAACATTTTTTTTTGGCTGCGCTGCATGGCTGTGGGATCTCAGTTCCCCAATAAGGGATTGAACCCAAGCCATGGCAAGGAAAGCCCAGAGTCCTGACCACTAAGCCACCAGAGAACTCCCTTAACACTTTTTCTTTCAGCTTAAACGGGTCATTACCTTTTTCTGCTCCTCCTCCCAAAACATCAGTTCTGGATTCAGTGGAAAGCTGAATTGTCCTCAGGGAGAGCAGTAGCAGATGGGAAATGTTTCCAGATGTTTTCACATCAAAATGGGACAGCCAGTTCAGAGTGAAATCTGCAAGGTGAATTCACTGTATCGATAGAAAGCCAGAGATAGTGCTAATATCCTAAAGAATCCAGAGATGTCTACGTGCCCTGTAGAAAGTTTTAAAATGTAGCTGATAGTGAAGTTGACAAGGGATTGCTAACGGAAAAGACGAGCAACAAACGTGGTTTGAGAACCTGCAGGCAAATTCCAAGAGGAATCACATGAAAGTCCTAGCCAGATCTCAGAGGGCCAGCAGCACCAGTAAAGGCTGAAAAAAAGCCTGACGAAATCCCCACAAATAATCCTCACAATGACAGAGTTTCACCAGAAGCAGAGCTCAACAGCAAAGTCCCTTGAAGAGCCAAGGTGGGGCGCCCCCTGCTCCATCATCACAAAGCACAGGTTCCCAGTCCACTATATCTAGACACTGCCTTTGGGAAGAAGAGAGGTAAGAAACTTGGGAAGACTCAGTCTTTACCCAAAATGGACAGTTTTAAAGAAATGAGACTCTCATCTATAAGCAATTAAGATATTTCTAAATGCAAATACACATTTTATTTTTCCATCACTCACTGGTATATGAGTTCATGAAAATGCTCAGACCACTTACAGAAAATAAAGAAACTATAATTTCCAAGTTTTATAAAACTTGAAGCACAGTATATAAATTACATCATTCCACATTTTTCAAATTTATTAAGTTACAAAGTATTTGCCTATAGTATCATTTTTTTTCCCACAGCTATCATTTCTCCATCTTCATCTTGAGTTTTATCATTTGCATTTTCATCCTCATAACTTGATAGGCTAAACTAGTGAACTTTCCAGTTAATAAACTTTGTTTTCAATAAAACAGTTCTTGGATTATATATTTACTCGGTTGTTTCTAATTTAGCAATTAGCACTTTTATTTGTTCCTTCTGTTTTTGTTAGGTTTACCTAATTATTTTTCCAACATCAGAGTTCAATATTAATTTGATTTATTTTCATTTCCTTGGTGTAAACAGGCAGAAAGAGATATCTTTTGTCGTTTCCTCATTATAAGAACATTAATCCTATCGTGAGGGCTCCATTCTCATAATCTAATATAACTTTATTATTTCTCAAAGCCCTTACCTCCAAATACCATTACATTAAGGATCAGGGTCTCAACATACAAATTTGGGAGTAGCACAAATATTCATTCCTTAGCAATATTATATTGGCGGTTCTAGCTACTACAATATGACCAGAGAAGGAACAAAAAGCACAGAATTGGAAAGAAAGAAATAGAATGATTTTTGTTTGCAAATGACATGATTGCTTACATAGAAAATAAAAAAAAACTGACAAAAAATATTTCTGGAATTAGAAAGCAATCATAGCAAAGTTGCAGGATATATAATAACCTGCTGATATACAGAAGTCAATAGTTTTCTTATATATCATCAATCAACAACTGGAATTTAAAAAAAATTAAACCACATATAACACCCACCCCAAAATAAAATTCTTGGATGTAAATCTAAGAAAATATGCTCAAAACCTATACATAGAAACAACAAAATTCTAAGGGAAAAATCACAGAGGCTTGGTCTTCCCTGGTGGTACAGTGGGTAAGAATCAGCCTGCCAATGCAGGCGACATGGTTTAATTCCTGGTCTGGGAAGATTCCACATGCCACAGAGCAATTAAGCCCATGTGCCACATGCCACAGAGCAATTAAGCCCATGTGCCACAACTACTAAGCCTGTGCTCTAGAGCCCCAGAGTCACAACTACTGAACCTGCATGCTGCAACTACTGAAGTCTGTGGACCTAGCGTCCATGCTCTGCAACAAGAGAAGCCACCACAATGAGAAGTCCAGGCAGCACAGGTAGAGGGTAGACCCTGGTCACCACAACCAGAGAAAGCCCAAGCTTGGCCAAAAATTAAATAATTAAAAGTAATCTTACTTTAAAAAATTAAAAGAGGCTCTAAACAAACAGAGAGATATTCCATGTCTATGTATTATAAGACTCAATATTATTAAGATGTCAGCTCTCCCCATCATGATCTATAGATTCAATGTAATCCCAATTAAAATCCCTGTAAGCTATTTTGTGTGTGCATGCTAACTTGCTTCAGTTGTATCTGATCCTGAGACCCTAAAGACTGTAGCCCACCAGGCTCCTTTGTCCATGAGATTCTCCAGGCAAGAATACTGGAGTGGGTTGTCATGCTCTCCTCCAGGGGATCTTTCCAATCCAGGGAATCAAACTCACTCCTCATTAATCAAACCCTCCTGCATTAGCAGGCAGGTTCTTTACCCTACTACCACCTGGGAAGCCCCAAATTATTTTGTAGATACTGACAAAATGATTATAAAATATACAAAGAAAGACAACGTACCTAGAAGAGCCAGCATAATACTGTGAAACAAAGTTGGAAGACTCCTATTACCCAGTTTCAAAACAGTATAAAGCTGTAACAGTCAAGAGAGTATGTTATCTCTTCAGCAAGTGGTTTTGGGAAAGCTGGACAGCTACATATAAATCAGCTAACTAGAATACTTCCTCACATCTAAACAAAAATAAACTCAAAATGGTTTAAAGACTTAATATAAGACATGACATCATAAAAACCCCAGAAGATATCATAGGCAAAACATTCTCTGACATAAATCCTAGTAATATTTTCTTAGATCAGTTTCCCAAGGTAAAAGAAATAAAAGAGCCCATGTGGGATCTAATCAAACTTATAAGCTTTTGCACAGCAAAGGGATCCATAAACAAAATGCAGACAATCTATGGACTGAGAGAAAAAAATTGCAAGCAGTACAACTGACAAGGGTTTAATTTTTAAAATATACAAACTTCATCAGAAAAATTAAACAATCCAAACAAAAAATGGACAGAAGACCTAAATAGGCATTTTTCCAAAGAAGATAGACAGATGGCTAATAGGCACATGAAAAGATGCTCAGCATCACTAATTATGAGATAAATGTAAATCAAAACTACATGGAAGTACCACCTCACACCAGTCAGAATGGCCATCATTAAAGAGTCCACAAGCAATAATGCTGGAGAGGGTGTGGGGAAAAAGGAATCTTCCTTCCTACCTACATTGTTGGTAAGAATGTAAACTGGTGCGGCAGCTATGGAAAACAGTAGGGAGGTTCCTTAAAAAAACTAGAGTTATCAGGCGACACTACAATCCCACTCCTGGGCATATGTCCTAAGAAAACTCTAATTTAAAAAGATACATGCACCTCATTGTTCAAAGTAGCTCTATTTACAATAGCCCAGACATGGAAGCAACCAAAATGTCCATTCATGTATACATATACATATATATATGTGTGTGTGTGTGTATTTTCACTCAGTGTGTTCAACTCTTTGTGACCCCATGGACTGTAGCCTGCTAGGCTCCTCTGTCAATGGAATTCCTCAGGCAAGAATACTGGAGGAGGTAGTCATTCCCCTTCCCCAGGGGAATCTTCCCGACAGAGGGATCAAACCTGGGTCTCTTTCATTGCAGGCAGATTCTTTGCTGTCTGAGCCATCAGGGAATCCTACACATTCACACACACAATGGAATACCATAAAGCCATAAAAAAGAATGAATAATGCTATTTATAGAAACATGGATAGACCTAGAGATTACTGTACTAAGGGAACTAAATCAGAGAAAATCTAGTATCATAGTTTATTATCATCTAAGAAAGCTTTCTTCAGTGATCAATGCAAAGAAATAGAAGAAAACAACAGAATGGGAAAGACTAGAGATCTCTTCAAGAAAATTAGAGATACCAAGGGAACGTTTCATGCAAAGATGGGCTCGATAAAGGACAGAAACGGTCTGGACCTAACAGAAGCAGAAGATATTAAGAAGAGGTGGCAAGAATACACAGAAGAACTGTACAAAAAAGATCTTCACGACCCAGATAACCATGATGGTGTAATCACTAATCTAGAGCCAGACATCTTGGAATGTGAGGTCAAGTGAGCCTTAGAAAGCATTGCTACGAACAAAGCTAGTGGAGGTGATGGAATTCCAGTTGAGTTGTTTCAAATCCTGAAAGATGATGCTATGAAAGGGCTGCACTCAATATGCCACCAAATTTGGAAAACTCAGCAGTGGCCACAGAACTGGAAAAGGTCAGTTTTCATTCCAATCCCAATGAAAGGCAATGCCAAAGAATGCTCAACTACGGAACAATTGCACTCATCTCACATGCTAGTAAACTAATGCTCAAAAATCTCCAAGCCAGGCTTCAGTAATATGTGAACGTGAACTTCCTGATGTTCAAGCTGGTTTTAGAAAAGGCAGAGGAACCAGAGATCAAATTGCCAACATCTGCTGGATCACGGAAAAAGCAAGAGAGTTCCAGAAAAACATCTAATTCTGCTTTATGGACTATGCCAAAGCCTTTGACTGTGTGGATCACAATAAACTGTGGAAAATTCTGAAAGAGA